>JAACJM010000267.1:0-110180 GCA_013368315.1 Tetrapyrgos nigripes | reverse complement strand
ATAGAATCATCAATGATTCAACTTACCTATAGTTTCCTTCTCCAAATGTATTCTGACAATGTCCCAAATTGCCACATCAACATCAAGCCTCATCTCCCCTTCATCCATCTTGTCATGCCATCTTGCAGTATGGCTGTACACTTCCATAGCTTTGATAAATGATATTTGTTCACTGCGGTGGAATGGTCTAGAGAAGTTCTCTTGAGGGGCTTTCTTCTTCCAATAATACTCAAGGATGTAAGCATATGCAGTCGAGGTAGGTATATCAGGAATATCACCAAATTGTTCAAAAAATTCACTAGTGAGGCCATACTGTGTCGCGAGTACAAAGTTTCTGAGTTGCGGCTCCCCCAAACTGAATCCGCCCCCCTCCTCCCCAGAACTGGTGCTGCCTTCCTCCTCCTCAGAATTGGGCTTGCCCCAGGTCCTGTTGAGGTGCTTCACCTGATCTGCGATTTTGAACTGTCAGTCAGGTGTCATTTGAGCAAGAGCAGGAGAAATTGAGTTGTTGAGGTGTTGGTCCAACATCTAAAGCCTGTTAGTACTTATAAATAAAGTGCAAAGAAATTATCTACAACATGAGGCCACTTCTCCCAAATTAGGGTATTTGTCTGATGAACATTGACATTGACCTTGAGCTTCCCCAAGTATTCCTCAAAATGCTCTGAACTATTCGCTATCCTACAAATTACTTTGAGCATGAAGAGAAGAAGAGAAGATAGGGCCCAACCGGTCTACTTACAGACTCCATGCATCTCCCATTATGAGAATGTCCCGGATGCTAATTCTCCACGCTTGCCTTTGCGGGACGTCTGCTGCTTGGGAAGGCGCTTTTCAGGCCCATGGTTGTGTCTTTGTTCTTCAAGTAGCTCATCAGTGCTGGATGATGTGTCGGGTCAGATGGAGGAGGATTGACTCGTCGTTGTCATGTGTTCTTCGTAGCTACTCCCATCATCAGTCTCTTGATTAGCGCTCTCTTGATCACTCGGTTGGCCTGTCGACATTGGACTGCCTGGCTTTGCGACAAATGACATTGGAGCTGCTGTTCTCTGTCAGTATTAGGCAACGAGAAAATGTGGATGCCATGAGCGTAAGATTGGAGTAGAAGGAGGGGAGTTAGAAATGAATGACGGTGACGCACATGTGGTTTAGACAAAAGCGTTGACAAAACGCTAGCAGGCCCTGGGTTCCACAGATAGAAGCGGATTCTAACTGTACCAAAGAACGAACACAATTTGTCCCCGAATCGTGTCGCACCGAAACGTATTCGAATGCCAATGAGATGGAGGGGGTGGGAGTGAGAGCCAAGACGACAATTGACCAAGTTACATAAGGAACATAATAAGTGCGCCTAATTAGATGGTAGACCGCCTTGATCAATAGCCGAAAAACGAGCCTCAGGATGGTGTAATCAGCTCGAACGCATAAATTCAGTTACAGTACCTCAATGCTACAGGTCTCTAAGCTCTAAGAGTGGACAAGATACTACTACAAAGTGTTTATAAACTACAATGTTTCATATCGTAATGAAGAGAACATATCATGACGCAAACGTTTATCGCAAACGTTTATGTAGTGTCTATAGGTCAAGTAACCAACCAACGATTTTAAAAGAAAACAGCGACCTATTCTGGGTGCATCATGGAAGCCCACATAGCCTTGAAACGCGGTCACAATCTCCCATTGTGATCCTGCTTTACACTGCCATCGTTGTCGTTGTCGTTGTCATCGTTGTCGTTGTCGTTGTCGTCCTGCATTGAGAATCCCCTGTTACAATAACTGTTTATCCCCAAGGAACACAAATGCGTCGTATAGTAAAGACTTACAAATTCACAGCAGTGGGAGACGGACCATCAACTGTTGTAGGCGAAGCATTCTCTGTTGGGATAACAGTATTCTCTGTCGAGGACGAATCATTGTCCTCTGATGACTCTGATGAGGACGAATCACTCTCTGCTGAACGAGTGGGGCGAACAATGAAGTTTCGAGACTGGATCCTGACAGTAGACAATGTAGGTAGCTGAAAACGAATATCTGGAAGTAGAACATTGTATGCCAGTCGTTTACTGAAGTGATTAACACTTGCGTCGCGTGCACAAACAAGGACACTAGATTCAGGGAAGACCGTGACCACGTCAGAATCCCATGAGGGACGGGCAACGAAGCCACAGGGGATCAATTGGTATAATGGAAGAGTGTGGGATGTTGTCTGCGTCCTTTTTCAAGCTCATCATATGGACTTCCTCCTTCAGGTGTGCTGGCTCTGGGTATAGATTGGTCAGGACGCCGTGACGGGGAGCGACATCGCCGGGGATGTTGTCTGCGGCTTGGTCAGGACATTGTGAGTGACGGGGAGCGACGTCGCCAGGGATGTTATCTGCGGCTGGCCGATCTTGTCCCTCAAGCTCATCATAAGAGCTTCCTCCTTCACATGTGCTGGCTGCATGCACCTGTACCTCGGTTCCATTAAGGCCGCTCCCTCCTTTTCTCCAGATGGCTCACCACCAGGGAGAACTGGGGTATAGATGCTGTGGGTGCAGATGCAATTGACAAAGGGTCCTGGATGTTGGATTGAGACAGCATAGGTGGAGGATGAGATGTCTGAAATAGAGCGTCAAGTGGCTACAGTGGTTAGATGTAGCAGCTTTAAAACGTACCCTTAAGAAATTTATGTTGTTTAACAGTTGGGATTAAGTCAGTAAGCGATACAAGCGAGATACAAGTACAAGGAACAATGGCGTTCGAGGATAATGCCTGTGTTGTCATGTGATTCTAGATCCGGCCCTCTACGCGCTTTGTAGGGGAGGATGTGCCAGAAGGGGTTTTGTGATCAGAGGAGCCCATCCTTTAACTGGTTGCTCAGAAGGTGAGTTGTTGAAGAGGCGAACTCTACAACAAGGCGGATTGACAGACGAGTCTATGTGGAATGACAAAATAAATACAGATGTGTAAAGGAGGGATATTCTAGAGGTGTGAAGAGTCTATAATGACTAATCATGGGAAAATAGAAAAGAGACTGTTATAGAACCCAAAAGTACCGACAACGAGTACAATGAATAAATGCCTAAGAGAACCACAGTACAGCAGATCAAGCTCCAAGAGTCCTTAAGAATAATGGGATTGTTACTATCGGGAAAAGGGGAATTGTCTGACTCGTCCTCTCTTTTACATTTGGAGTGTCCCCATCAACAGCCCCATCAACAGCGGGGTCCAGGAAGATGGGGCGGTGGAACTGGAAGCGACGACAGTGTCTTCTAACTCGACGCCATAGGATTTTAGAGTTAGGGAAGCTGTCACTGGCCATAGTGTCATCTTTCTCGGCGTCAGGGGATGATTTGGAGTTGGGGAAGGTGTCATCGGTGAGAAAGGTATTGTCATTGTCATTGTGGGAGGGAGAATCGTCTGGGACAACATGGCGGGATGTTTTGGTGGGATGTTTCATGTACCCAGTCTACTATTCGGTCGCTTGCAGAGAATCGTCTGAGCTATCAGCGAGAGCTATTTCATTTTGCTCGTGATCAGCTTTGACGTGGTCAACTTCGACTGGATCGGCTGGCTGATAAGGCAAATCTGGAGTCAATGATATCAGACGAGCTCAAAACTGATTTACCTGAAATTTTACCTGACTTCATCCAGGGCCTTTTAATATCCCTATTTTTCAAATTCTCCAACACCCAGTCCAGTGCAGAAGTTTTGTTTTGAGAATCTTGTATGTGTTTCCAAACATGGTTATTGACCATTGGGCATGTGCATCCACAGTGGAGACATAGTTGAAATAATTAACAGGATCAACCAGAGGTCCCACTCATGGACCCTCTGGATTGCAAACCGCAGTTGCCGTCATCTTTCTATAAGTATCCATCAGTGACTGGCTAAAAGACCTGGCATATATAGAGACTCACGAATTGAGCACGAGCCACAAAGAGCGTGGATATGTGCATACTGGTAGCAAGACCATAGAGCGGATACGGTATGTTGAGGCATGCATAGACGGCGGCACCACTGAGGAGACCGGCACAAACCTGGTTCTTAGCGACCTCAAATTGGGCTACACGGAACTCCTGGACCAAGGCAGGAATGTCAAGTTATGCCCGTGCAATGGCTTTGGAATTCGTTCTTTAAGCATAGTCCAGTCCAGAAGAGTCGTTATATAAACCAACTGTTCTTGTGTAAGCGTTGGCCCAATAGAAAGACTGATTATGACATATTGATTGGCTCTGTAGTAATTCGCTCAGCCCAAGGTCCTTAGAGCTGTTAACTACTGGTCGAACGAGACGCTCCACAAATAGTTGAACTCTGGAATGTGTTAGTGGTAGGGTCACAATGTAGTGATGGAAGCACTCACAGTAGTCCATGTGATGTCCAAATGTCCTCTACGACGTTATCCAGAGGATGCCTGAACGAAGACTCTAGGGTAGAAGGCCAGGTTGTTTGCGGGCCAGATCCATGATTTCGTCACGCCTCAATGGGTAATCACCAAGCAGGCTCCACTTGTGCTCTTAAATCGCAAGAGTCACCGCTCCTCACGGCTGCCCAGGTTGCATCAAGTCGAACGGATGCGTTGCTTGAGCATCAATTAGAATCTTGGCCATTTCTTCAGCTGTATGTCCATGACACCGACGTGGTGTACCGAAAAACACGGTTTCGGTTATTCTTCAGACGACACAAATGCCTCCCTGTCAATCCAGCTCTTTTCATTCACGTGGACATCAATCATTATGCGAGTTGGCAAGAAGAATGCCCAGAACATTGTCAATCTCCAGAAGGGAGATGCCAAAAAGGCTCAAGTCATCACGAAGCAGTCAGTATCGTGCTTTTGCTTTCGAAAACATTACTTACATGCTGCTTCACAGCTTTGCTCCTCATCTCCAGTGGTTCCAGGAGTGTCGTGGGCGACAACTACCTCAGTTGCTTCAGTTGTAGAGTTGAACGTACTGTACATTATCAATAATGAGGTTCTCATTCTAAAACGTTGAACAATGTATGTGGTCACCTTGTGGACAGAACCAAATTCACACTTCTGGCCGGAATTGTGCGTCAACTCTCCATTTGTCTTCCGGTGCCAAGTCGGAGAAATGACAGACGTGTATTCGTTATCGTCCCTTCACCTTGCTTCTAGGTTCTAGGGCTCAAACCTCGAGAACTGATTCCACATGCTCTCATTACTGCTCTAGGGAATTTTGATCCTAAAAATAGAGGACATTTGGTGCTTTCGTCAGCCCTTTTTGTTCTCTAAGTCTCCAATTGTCTTCTTGCACCAAGTCAGGTGCGTAGCACATTTTCCATACTGAGAACCTACTTATAATAACCCCTCTTCGTGCAGTTATACCTCAACAGCCTGGTGCCCCAGCTGAAATCGACCACAGTCATTACCCCATTTCTTTTCAACCCTATTTTTCTACTTTAATAACGTTTTATCATGAACAACGATGGCCCCGCTGGCATTTCATCTTCTGGAGCAAAGGTATGGGAATACAATTGTCTCCTGAAACCAAGAAATGATTTTTTTACCACACAGGAGCTCCCAGCTCTGCCTCCGGCTTCATCAAGATACAATGTTCTCTCATACTTCATGGACCAACAACATCTGACGAAAACAATCTGAATGAAACTCAGTCGTCCAACAGACAATCCATACCCTTATCCCGTAAACGCGGAGTCAAAGCCAATGATGACAAAAGTTGGACCTGACAGGAACATTGGGCCCCATGGAGAAAAATTTTGCGCTGGGCAGGACTGACCCAAGAAGATTTCGACAGGGTGAGTGGTTACCAACCGCACATAGCCAGTGACTTACAATGTTCTTAGGAGCGCGCGGCAAAAGAAAAACTGGAGCTTGCCCTCAAAGAAGCCAACAACGATCTATCTTTCCAAAGAAGCGAGATATCAAAGCTGAAGGAGCTTTTGCAGGATGAATCAATGCAGCGGGATGTGGACGATGAACTGGTACGTGAAGCAGGTTGTTTCCTCTTGTTACTTTTTCTCTTTTTCTCGTTTCTGTAGTACTAATAGGTCCTTTTACAAGCAATCACAACTCCGAGAAGCACGACAACAGTACAAAATTCTTCAAGAGACTGCTTCGGGCTACCATAATCCGTATAGCCAGTCGGAAAAGGTCATATCAGAGTTGGTGAGCATTCACCGCAGCTCCAGTCTGTGAGACTGATTCTTAACTCATATCAGCGGAGTCAATTTGCTGAAGATGTTCAAAAAAGTCCGGCAAGAGTTGGTGAGTGCCTCCTTAAACTTTCTTAGACATAGCTCGAGACTGATCCTCAACTCATGTGACTCGTAACAGTCCACTCAATTCACCACCGAAATGCAAAAAGCCCAGCGGGACTTGGTGAGTGCTTCTTTAGCCTGCTTGGATAGAGGTTGACGACGTGATATTGTCAGCTACAAAAGGACAACAAGATAAAAACTCTCTGAGCCAAACCCAAACACTCAGCTCAATCGCCACCCTCATCCCAATCTCAGCCATCTCAGAGTCGTGGCGACGATCGGGATGTAGACATGGATCGTCCTCAGGTTACTTCTACCCCTCCTCACCATTCGGGAACCACTCCTGTCAGCAGATCAACCACCTCTGATTCCGTCCCTGCTAGCACTGCTCCGACCGCTGGAGAGGCTGGGTTTGCAGCACTCTTTCGGGAGTTCACAGGCGATATCAAACAACTCCTACAAAACTCGCAGACTCCACCGGCCGCACGCAAGGGACACCCACGTCCGCAGCCAAATGTCGTGGGAAGCGTGCAACGAAGCAAGGCAGCTATGGCCATAAAATGGAGCTGAAGAAGACGACTTATGATACTTTGCCCCCAAAAATCAGGAAACAGCTGAATGTATGTATATCTTGTTGTTGCCTGCTCAGACCTGATGCTCACTGTTGTAAGACTGATATCCTCGATGAGTTCAAGGAGCTTTGCGGGATCAAGACTCTTCACAGCAGCGATTATCAACCTGTCAATGAAGAAATCGCTCTCAGTCACCTTATCGGAACTCACGCTGGTTCCCAGGGTGCACTCCAGTATTCTCTCTACTTTGGCGAGAATTTGTCTCAAACATTGCTGCGGCAGTATTTGGAGCATTAGACGATGCGGGGAAGACAGTTGACTTGTTTTCAGAAGTAATGCAAGCTATCATTTGGAGTTTTCGTGGTGCAGGTCCAGGGTGCATACAAGAGGTCTCTTCCTCGTGCAGACGAAAGCGAGGCAGAAGCTGATGCTCGAGTAAAAGAGTATAAAGACTACACAAATGATAGGATGAGGGTTCGCTCCCGCAAGATACAGGTGAGTTTTCAGATCTACGGAGAAACTCAACAAGCGTCGTGAGCACGTCGAACAGCTCCTCGAGGTTAACAATCATCTGGAACATCGAATTGGGCAAGTTCTCCTTGATGACCTCGACGTTGACTGTCGATCCTCCAAATATACAGATGACGAGAACCCAGCTGGATTTAAGGTTCTTGTTCCAAAGTACAGGCACAAGGCTATCGCCCCATTCTCCATGACATTGACGTGCAAGGTGCAGCTTCATATGAGCGGTCGATGAAGCAAATTGGATTCCGCAAGCGCCTTCTTGCATCCAAGAAGCGCCGCTATATGGAGCAGGATTCTACTAGCCAGATCGTGAAACGTTTACCTCGTTACTGCTACGATGATGCGTTCTTCAACAAACTATCAGGTCCCGCCAAGGAAACTTTAGACATCTCAGACAAGCAATACCCTCAATTTGATCAGTGGGTTGCCTTGCATAGCGTTGGACTTGGAGGCAGGGTCTGATAACGTTGAAGGCTGGTTCTGTCGGACAGGGACATAAGGTCACAATAATATGTATTATTATGTGACTTGTAGTTATGAATTATGACTTGATTTTATCTCAATATCAAAGTGACAACGAAAGCTATTGCATGATGGGGTGCCCGCTGAGCTTCTCCTAGCATTGTCTATTATCTACAGGATTATCGACATCGGATACAGTCTGAGTCTGCATTATTGTTCTGCGTCACGTGTGGGAAGGAGTAATCAACTTGCGTCAGGGTCTAATCTATTGTCTTGACTCCCATCTTGAACTTCCTCTCGCTCTTTCTCTCTCGAATTCGTTTTTGATGCTACAATATCTGAAGACGAATGTGTTTCGTCCTCTGGTGCAGAAAGAATGCACTTCTATCGCCACATCGGTCTTTTCTCGTGAAGGAAACACCGTTGTGTGAAGATCTGCAGTACAGTAGCAAGGTAGTTCTTTTCTCCTTCTCCTCCTCCTTTTCTTTCCAAGCTGACGCTTATACTCCAGGTTCCTCATTCCTTGGAAACCGGAACCAAGGAAAACTTTTTCATGGATGATTTGTATCTTAAATATCAGGTGCGTTGACTTGTGACTGGGGGTGTTCTTCAATGCTGACACTTCTCATGATTCATACAATTTTTTAGACCACCTCCGATTGGGAAAACCATTTTTGTCCTTTTGACAGACAAGCCCAAGCAAGAGTGCGTGTTCACTTTTGCTGCATCTCACGCTCTGACTCGATAGATTTAGTAGTGCTCTCATTGCCCTCGTCAAGACCCCAAGCAGGAAGAGGACCATCTCACAAATCAAACCATCTTGAACTTCCTCTTGCTCTTTCTCTCTCCCTCCCTCTCTAGCATTTGAATTCGTTTTGGTGCTACAATATCTGAAGACGAATGCGTTTCATCCTCTGGTGCAGATAGATTGCGCTTCTATCGCCACATCGGTCTTTCTTTGCAAAGGAGACACTGTTGTGTGAAGATCTGCAGTACAGTAGCAAGGTAGTTTTTTTCTCCTCCTCCTTTTCTTTCCAAGCTGATGCTTATACTCCAGGTTCCTCATTCCTTGGAAACCAGAACCAAGGAAAAACTTTCATGGATGATTTGTATCTTAAATATCAGGTGCGTTGACTTGTGACTGGGGGTGTTCTTCAATGCTGACACTTCTCATGATTCATACGATTTTTTAGACCACCTCCGATTGGGAAAACCATTTTGTCCTTTTGACAGACAAGCCCAAGCAAGAGTGCGTGTTCACTTTTGCTGCATCTCACGCTCTGACTCAATAGATTTAGTAGTGTTCTCATTGACCTCGTCAAGACTTCAAGCAGGAAGAGGACCATCTCTCACAAATGGAAGGCTAATCCAAGCCCCTCTAAATTGAAGGTTTTGGTCACTTTGGCCATGAGCAGGACCAGCTGAGTGACCAGCGGCTTGAAATGCTCGATCATTTCAAGGACCGTGGAAGGTCTCGGTGGGAGGTTTGGGAAGTGCATGGAAATTGATGGGTGGGCCAGCAGTTACGAATATTTTAGTGGAAGCCAGAGCTGCTGCTGATGCTCATTGTGTAGCTGAGGGGAACAACAACGAGGTAACTAGAGCCCTCGGGGTTGCAATGGTGTTGGAGAGTGCTGTTCAAGTTGGACAGAGCATGCAAATTGATGGGTGGGCCACCAGTTGTGAATATTTTAGTGGAAGCCAGAGCTGCTGCTGATGCTAATGGTGTAGCTGAGGGGAACAACGACGAGGTAACTAGAGTCCTCAGGGTTGCAATGGTGTTGGAGAGTGCTGTTCAAGTTGGACAGAATATCGTAGTGTTTTGATCCAATTTCTGTAGCTTTGAGTTGTAATAACGGGCCTCTCGGATTTGAAAATGGCACTCAAGGTAACCTCTATGGCAATTCAGGTGTGTTTTTATCCCTTGCCAGTAATCCTCTTGATTATACCATTATCTGCAGAACGCTTCAATTACGTTGCAGACCATGCTTTCGACTACAGCACGTATCCTGTTGCGAGATTCATGGTTGAATTTGGGTGAGTGGAACGTTTTGCTGGTGGCAAGTATCATTGTTAACGCTCCAGAAGGTCAAGGGTAAATGGAGGATGCAGTCAGAGTGTGGTTACCAACTCCTGGTACCTCTGATTCTAATCAGACCTTTGCGAGGCTGCTTGCTGAATCAATGAGATAAAGGGAGAGAAGAAAAGATAAGAAACGTACAGAGTCACAACTCACGCACTGACCGACTCATATGATGCCAACATCAACCAGTTACGAACTCCAATTGCACTCAATTTATTGGCCCATTTGTCACATCACTACTACGGTATTCTTTCACGTAGATGCGTCTCGCAGTGGACGCATTGGAGACGTGACCGCGTCAAGCCACTGACGCACCTGCAATCCCTCATCTTCTTCACCGAAGAGTTCTTTCTCGACGACGGCCTCGACGAGAAGACCAAGAAGGTAAGCCTTACCTTTCTCTTTCTCATCATTTTTCATGTCATACTGACACGTCTCTTTCTTTTCTCCCATTCCCCGTACTCATATCTCTTCTCCATCCTTTCACGATTGTTCTGGGTCACCAAGAACTCGAAGAAAAAAAAGCTTCCCATCATGTCATCCTATGATACCTTGACTGCCCCGTCTGATGTGTTCTCATCGTCTTTGACAATGTTGATGCCCCAGAAACACGCCAGAAAGTCCCCAAGACCACCAACAGCTCCAGCAAAGGAAGATGTTATCCTTTTATCTTCCTTACAGGTCCAGACTCTATTCCGATGAGGGGTCAACCACTCTCATCTGCAATGCAGACCGTCACTGAAGACGAAGGGTCAGACCAATCCGTCTTCAGACCCCATTCCATGGCCCCGACACCTCTTGCTGACCCAGTTCTCACTTCTGATGGCCACATGGGTTTGGAGCACGGGTGGCCTCGGAAACCAGGCCGAAGAATTTGGATATACAGACAAGTGCGTTGCGTAGTGCGCAGGAGGTAGAATTGGACGGGGTAGAACATGGCAGTGAGATGGATAGCAGTCGAGGAACTTTTTATGGCAATCCCAACCAGACGCTTCTCATTCACATCCTCACCCTAATACATTGCCTAAACCTGGTGCTCCCCCAGACGTCGCTTTACAGGGCTGAAGGAAAGGAGGTTTACATGCATTCTGCTATTCCGAGGGCTCGTTTGGTCTACTTTAAGGATTTTTTGGGAGACGAAGAATGGACACAGAATAGATGGAACGAGGATGATAGATTTTTGAGGATTGATCTGAAGCCAGACATCCCCATGTGGGAAATTTGCCAACGCTGTCGACTGTGACGCTGTTTCTCCTCTCAACGTTGGATACAAAGTAGATCGTGAGTCTTTTCAAGTCACTTTTAGTTTTTAAACTGATACTAAAACTACTTAATCGCACTGCAGTTACATCCTGATCGCATTCAGCGAAATCTTTGCCTCCATCACCGGCCTCGAATACGCATTCACCAAAGCACCCAAAAACATGTGTTCCCTTAAGCTTGTCATGGCTTTGTTTTTACTGACAAATGCATTTGGAGCAAAGTAGAGGTGAACGAGAACGAGACTAGTAGGATTGTGGAAGTGGTCGACACTGATTTGTATTCTCACTTTGGCATTGGCATTGGCTTCGACTGTCGACAGGCCTTGGCCCTTTGCACATCCTCCTCTTCAAATCCCTCCTCTCCAAGACCTCCATAAGCATCCCTTCCTCGCTACCACCACTGGTACCCATTCCCCTCTTCACAGACTCGGGCTCAGAGAACCTATCCCCATCCCCAGCGTCGACATACCAATACCAGGAAATGGCCTCCCCCTCCCCCTCAAACTCTTCATATTATATATCCCTCGCCATCAATTGGGGTCGGTTTTGGTGTCTGTGCCCTCGAGTTTTAAGAAGAAGAGGAGGAATTCTGGCACGCCGAAAGTTTCTGTACGCCTTTCTGCCGAGCGGATATTTTTGTGTTTTCGGTGTGTGGGTATTTTGATGACATAGAGTTGGAGTTGGGATTGGAGGTGTAGAAAGATTGTAGGGAGAAGGAGAGGGAAAGGAAGGAAATGAGAGGGAGTTGGGAGGAAGGAATTGACGTGAGCAATAATCATGCGACCGACACTTTGGTCACCGCCTCCCGCCTCTGTCATTGCCGCCTGGGCCTACACGTCCTCAAAGCCCCAAATACATTCATGTACTCATGGTGGTACGTGATATGCTACTCTACATATCATTCATTCACTGTTTCCGCAAGTTTCTGGTTTTCCGTGACTGGGTGGATAGGCCAGTTTCTGCTAGGGTGAAGAGGGATGCTTGGGTGTACATCCTGTCATTTAGAAACGGTAAAGCCTGCAAAATCGGCTGTACCCGTCGCACACCAAGACACAGACTGCAGGAGTGGAGGTGCAAAGACAGTCGAAGGGATTCAAACTGGTATATTTCGGTTCGGGTCAGCGAAGAGAGAATGTTCGGTATCGGTACGTTTTGAGAGTATCCATCAGTCTTTTCACTCACAAATGTTTCAGAACACGAAGCTCATCAGCAAGTACTTAAATATACCCACAAAAGCAATGGCGCTTGCCTGAATTGCTCTTCAAAGCACCAAGAGGAATTCGTCTTCAAAGCAGCATTTGGATTGAGAGATGCCTGCGACGCTGTTGATAGGGCGAGGGAACTTGTTGGCTGAGCAATTGGGGCTTTTCTCCTCTTTTTCTTTAGCATTGTTGTTTTCTGTTTGCTATCATGTTTCTTGCTTTCGTATCTGCGTTGTATGTACATTCTTGGGTGTAGATTTGGACATTTGCCATCCCAGCCGGCCATTCCTCCGTCTTTGCACGTCGAGCTGTTAGCCCGTATTTTTGGAATCCTCTGTGAAGGTCAACCAACAAAGTTCTCCACATGAGGATAATGCAGAGTTACCCTCCACTCTCTCTCAGTTCATTGTGCAGCGCTTGGCATCAGATGCTATTTCGTTCCTCGCTTCAAACCTCCACTCAGACTGTGCCTCGTACAGTCCAAACTTCATCCGCTGTCGGTGCACTTGTTTCCGGGAGCCCATGAAGATCATCCATTGGTACAACTACTCGCCGTGTCTCCTCTTCCATCAACCACCATGTCCAGTCGCCCTTCCATACAGATCTCGAGCTCCTCCAAATCCGCCAGCTCACTGGTCACTCTGAGTCCCCAATGCGCTATGTCGACGGCGCAATGATGGACTATTTCTTGATTGCAGTCGTCAACACTCTACATGAATCTTCAGCTGTAGTGACTGCTCGGTCCAAGAGGATATAGAAAAAGAAATGGTCGATACTGGACTGATCCCACCACCACAACCTGCACTATCGACTTTGCCTCTAAAGACCGAAAACCCCAGAGACTCAACCGTCACACGCCGAAAATACAAAAATATCCGCTCGGCAGAAAGGCGTACAGAAACACACTTTTTTACAGATATATCTTATATCAGTAGTAGTGATGTGATCTATCCGTCGAGCGGATATTTTTGTCTTTTTGGCGTGTCAGTCTCAATTCTCGTTCAGGGAAAAACGCTGCAGTGGATGAAGAGGAAGAAGCTATCAGAACGCGTCTTGAAGCTATCGGATTGCATGTTGGCGCGAACTTTGCAGAGACAGTGTAATCAATACCACTCTAACTGTCCTTAGATTATGTCAGGACAGTTCTCTATTGACAGAAACCTTGGACGTCATCAAATTTGTATGCAAGGATCTGTGGGCAGCGTGTTGGGATAGACAAGTGGACAACCTGCGGACGAACCATAGGGTGCGTTTTTACCCCATCCCTCAAGGTATTCCAGCTCACCAACTCAATCCAGGGCATCTACATTTTGCAAGACAACGCTTTCAAGACCATCACATGTTTATCGTCTTGGGAAGGACGGGCCGATGCTACACGCAAAGCCAAACTTGGCAGCAACAGCGTACACGACGACTTCTGACGCAGATGCGCCTTGCCGTGGACGCGTTGGAAACGCGACTGCATCCTATTCTGACTCCGGAAATATGATATATCTGCAGACCTATCTGAACTCTGGATAGATGGTCCATTTGGACTCCTATCTGCACCTGTATATGTGCCTCAGATATACGGGATTTCTGGACATGTATCCGGAGCTTTAAAAGGTTATCTTTCTTTTGTTCGAATAGCTATACAAATTAGGCGTCTTTTTGTACATCTTTACATAGATTACATGTGCCATCTTTTTGTTTACCTATCAAGTGTAATTAGGGGTTTCCAGATATACGTTCTTTCTGTACAAATATTTAGAGTCAAAATATAGCATTTATTTGTATATATATCTGAACTCCAAATACATCCTACTTCTGTACACCTATCTGCTCATCTATCCGTCGAGCCGATAGAAACGTACTTCCGGCGTGTCAGTCTGCCGTATTCTCGACGCGTGACCTTATTCGGACTATTCGGTCAAAATCCACCCTTTTCGGATTACATCGGAAATATGCCTACCGGTATACCAGTATCCCAAACCGGAAAATGCCATCTTAGGCGTAGCTCGGCACCAGACTGCACTGTCTCGGGTTATTCGGAAAACGCTTGTGCGTAGGAACTCCTTGCGCGTCCGCCGTTGCTACTATATCGTATTTTGTCCTACTACTGTATTGTTTCAAAAATTACACTAGTACGTTTATAAGTAATGGTACATAAGTTAAAGTGAGCCTACTGTTGGGTCTGCCGAATGATGCAGGCTCGGGTTATTCAGAAAGCGCTTGGGCTCGGGCTAATCCGTGCGTGGGAATATTTCCGCCCTCCTTGCGCGTGCGTCATTGCTGCTATATTGCCCTAACACTACTGTATTATTATACAAATTACATTAGTACATCTGTAAATAATGGTAGATACTGAGATTGCTGTTGGGTTTGCCAAAAGGATGCTGTGGGCAGGGGGCACTACACCCTGGGAATATTTCTGCCCTGCTTGGGCACCCGCCCATACATTATTGGACCCATAAAGGGGCTATCGTCGTACCCATGAGTCTTTAGAGCAAAGTGGACAACGAGTGGTGGCCAAGAGTTGTGTTGGAAGTTTGCTGGCGGTTGACGCGTTACGTTCCAATTGCGGAATAAACATCGAATAACGTCGAATTAACGTCGAACACAGGTCGAACCCTTTGTAGCATATTCCCACGCTTTTCCTGGGCGCTTATGCCACCATCTCGGTCTTTACTTCGCTTCGCGTTGAAACAACGGAGCATATTTCACCTCGGAGAGGTTCGGGATAGGATCTAGATATGTATTTGTAGCTTGAGAATATTTTTTGTGGCCATCTTTTGAGTGATACGCAATATGTTTGCATGTCGATACATAACTGTCATAAAATGGTCAATCTGGGACGTTCATCTTGGATTAGAGGTACCATGCAGCGCTTTGAAAATCACTAAAAAAATGGGAAAATGTGCTGAATAACATTTAAAGTAGTAATCTAAAGGTATCCAGTCATAAACAGCTGTCTGAAAATGGCAGAGCTTTAAAGCCACCTTGGTTGCAAAAACTTCAAAAAAGTGATCATCCAAAGACTCAAACGCATACATCACTTGTTAAACCCCCTGGCATATAGTGACACTTGGCACCAATACCTGCGGCTGAGTCTTCATACATGTAAAATCCTTAACTTTGACCTCTGGGTGCCATTTAAAATGGTTCATCAAGTCAGAACGTGTCACACCTGCGAATGATCACTAAATTAGTGTCGAACTATGCATATAGCAACTTGGTGCAGTTGCTTTCTGGACCCAGAAAGCAACCTTCAAGTAATTTTATGCACACTTGATACATCTACAATGAACCGGTATGGACTGTACATGCCCAAGAATTTACAATGATGGTTATTCTTTCAGCCACAATTGTTGCTGATCAAGTGCAGCTTGCCATTTAGTACCCAAAAATGCCTAGGAAGAGAAGATAATATGGTTCCTTCACTTAAGAGTGTTCTAAACGACTCATCAATCGATTGTGCTCTGGTATAGGTGTACAAATTGGGGGAATGCGCACATAAGGACCAGAGCGGGGCATGCCCGACCCTGATCCCCGTAAAAGCCGGCACTACAGAATATGCTGATAAATCCGAGTCTAGACTCTCGACTGACCCGAGTAACAGATGCAAGGATTCGAGAGTAAAAGGTGAGGAGGGGTAAGGGAATGGAACCCTGGCGATGTAAGGATTTCCAGGGGCTGTGCAATGGCCTGAACCCGGAGCATTTCCCAAAGAAATCTATGCGTATTTCTGTATATTTACCTACATACTACATACAGAGTGCTATGATGCATATTTATAATGATGAACGCAACATATGGATGCAATGGGCCGGCGCCCAAGCAGGGCGGGAAATATTCCCAGGGTGCAGCCCTTAATAGCATGCACCGATCGTGAATAGCCCAGTTCTTGGAAAGCCCACCGACAATTTAAATTTTTATCTATGTACCGCTACACTACAGTGCACTAATATGATTGGTGTACATGTAGGCGCAATATCCCCGTGTGCCCAAGCAGGGCGGGAATATTCCCAGGGGATCGGGTACGTGTCCGAGCCCAAGAATTTTCCAAATAACCTGAGCCCAGAGTGTTTTCCAAAAATCCCGACAGCAAGTGAGCACCGGGGGAAAGCATTTTCCGAAGTATAGACCAGAGACTGTCGATCTTCAGTACAAATGAGGAGGAGGTTCAAGATGGTACATGGTTCACGCTCTCAGAATGGTGTCTTTAATGTGATCAGCATATAGTACTCCGTATCGCGTGCTCATTGTTATCAGGAAGAGTCGATTTTGCTGCAGAAGGAGATGAGAAGCATAGTTTTCACCATGGGATATGAGGACAAGCAGTGGTCGGAACATGCTAAATGGGTGGGGAGTTTATAGAAGGAAAGCGTATGCTCAGATGTCGGTTCACGTGAAGATGGCAAATGGATGTAAGGCGAAATAACCCTCCATCCCAAAATTCTTGACGGGAGAAGGTGCTATCTTACTTCAGAATGCCCGAGTATGTATGGACAGTCTGGCGCAGGTTTTAGAGTCAGTAGTAGTATCATATCTTGTCGTATCTCATGCATTAGTAAGTCGCTGCTTGTTTTTAGTATCTTATCTCGTGTATTAGTAAGTTGGTGCTGCCATGCCGAGCGGGGGCCTGACTAGACCTCCAGACTAGTCGCATGGACACAGAGACTGCGTTGAGCAATGTTGAGTCAGCAACTTCGCTGTGTTTGGCCATGGGTAAGTGTAGTGAGGTTTTATAAAAGCGGCCATGGCTACAAAAATGAATTTTACAAAAGTATAAATAGTGGTTGATCCATCGTTTTTATACAATACCTGTGTCATAGGGTGAGGTTGAGTTCACGAGCTGAAGATGCAAGTATTAGTGTTGGGTTTTGGAGCTTGGTTATCAGGTGCTGAGCATAGCTTCAGGTCTGGTTCCAGTGTTGACTACAGTCACTGGGCGCAAATTAGCATAAATGCTCTGCCTTGTGGGAATATTATGAAGGATTTATTTTGAACCACTCCATTAATAAGTCAGCAGGTGATACAGTAGTATTACTGGAATGAAATCTTGAAAAAGGTATTTGATAATACATCTGTAAGTCACCTTGACTTACTGCAGACTTTCAGTGTGACATCTTGTCACAATAAAGCATACTGTAATACATTTTGAAATTACAGAAGTATTTCAGTGTGACTTTTTTTCACAGTAAGACAATGATACAAGATGAAATTACAGTAGACTTTCAGTGTGACAGAAAGTCACAGTATGTTAAGTAGTAATACTGCAAGGATATGCAGAGGATTTACAATGACATGAAAATTGTAACATTCTGAAAAGCAACAGTAATTTGCAGTGTATTAACAGTAGATTTACAGTGTGACTTTAAGGTCACAGTAATACACCAGTAATGTAACTTGTATTACTGGGGAATTACTGGAAAGCACACTGAAATTGAGTACAAGTAATTCTTGCAAAAAAAGTAATTACTATGACAAGAGTATTACAGTGTGACAGGAAGGTCCCTGTAATACCTTGAAAAGTCAGAAAGAATTACAGTGGACATACATAGTAGAGAAATATTCAATAATTCTCCTGTAAATCAAGCAGATTTACAGCTGATTTACAAGAGAAGGATGGCATGTTTGACAAAGAGCAAAGAATAGTAGTTTGGATTTGGGATGTGAAAACAGACTGGAATCATGCAGTGAGGAGAGAGGTCAGAAAAATGAAAGTACATTCCAGGACAATGCTATGCCCATGACAACTGTGGGAATGCACATTCAGGGTGCACAACAGCTCCACAAAGTGTGGATTCCTTGTGTCTGAATGCATTTTAGGTGCATTCCAGGTGCACAACACCTCCACAAAGTGTGGATTCCTTGTGTCTGAATGCATTCTAGGTGCATTCCAGGTGCATGACACCTCCACAAAGGGTGGATTCCTTGTGTGTGAATGCATTCCAGGTGCACAACACCTCTGGGAAGTGTGGATTCCTGGTTTGTGAATAGGCCCACAACATGTCCATGAAGTGTGGATTCCTTCTGTGTGAGTGCATTCTAGGTGCAGTCCAAGTGCATGACACTTCCATGAAGTGTGGATTCCAGGTTCTTGAATGCATTCTAGGTGCATTCCAGGTGCATGACACCTCCACGAAGTGCGGATTCCAGGTTTGTGAATGCATTCTAGGTGCATTCCAGGTGCACGACACCTCCATGAAGTGTGGATTCCTTGTGTGTGAATGCATTCTAGGTACATTCCGGTGTACGACACCTCTGGGAAGTGTGGATTGTGGATTCCTTATGTGTGAATGCATCCTAGGTGCATTCCAAGTGGATGACACCTCCACGAAGTGTGGATTCCTTGTGCATGAATGCATTCTAGGTGCATTCCAGGTGCACGACACCTCTGGGAAGTGTGGATTCCTGATTTGTGAATGCATTCTAGGTGCATTCCAGGTGCACAACATATCCACGAAGTGTGGATTCCTGGTTTTTAAATGCATTCTAGGTGCATTCCAGGTGCATGACACCTCCACGAAGTGTGGATTCCTTGTTTGTGAGTGAATTCTAGGTGCATTCCAGGTGCACAACACCTCCACAAAGTGTGGATTCCTTGTGTGTGAATGTATTCTAGGTGCATTCCAGCTGCACAACACCTGTGTGAAGTGTGGATTCCTGGATTGTGAATGCATTCTAGATCCATTCCAGGTAGACAACACCTCCACAAAGTGTGGATTCCTTGTGCGTAAATGCATTCTACACTGGAGGCAAATCCCTGTAAATCATCTGCCATACAGAGGTATTACAGTGACCTTACAACAAGTCATTCAATAAGTAATCCACCTTGTATTACAGAGGTATTACAGAGAGAAGAATTTTCCAGATCAATGCTGTAAGACTGCTTTAAGACAAGTTGTATTACAGGGAGATTTCAGAGGCCAAATCCCTGTATATCCAGTGCCCTACATAGGGATTACAGCAAACTTACACCAAGCCATTCAACAAGTATTCTGCCTTGGATTACAGAAGTATTACAGAGAGAAGAAATTTTGGGAGCAATGCTGTAAGACTGCTGTAAGACAAGTTGGATTACAGGAAAATTTCAGAGTGACATGGTGTCACAGTAATACATTAGGTAATACAGCCAAGAAATACAGAAGTATTTCAGTGTGACAAAAGTGCGCAGGTGGCGTCCAGAGTGCGGGCAGGTTGCGTCCAGAGTGCGGGCAGGTTGCGTCCAGGGTGCGCGCAGGTTGCGTCCAGGGTGCGCACAGGTTGCATCCAGGGTGCGTGCAGGTTGCGTCCAGGGTGCGTGCAGGTTGCATCCAGGGTGCGCGCAGGTTGCGTCCAGGGTGCGTGCAGGTTGCGTCCAGGGTGCGCGCAGGTTGCGTCCAGAGTGCATGCAGGTTGTGTCCAGGGTGCACGCAGGTTGCGTCCAGAGTGTGCGCAGGTTGCGTCCAGGGTGCATGCAGGTTGCGTCCAGAGTGCGCGCAGGTTGCGTCCAGAGTGCGCGCAGGTTGCGCCCAGAGTGCATGCAGGTTGCGTCCAGAGTGCGCGCAGGTTGCGTCCAGAGTGCGTGCAAGTTGCGTCCAGATTGTGCGCACCCTGGACGCAACGTGCATGCACCCTGGAAGCAACCTGCGCGCACTCTAGACGCAACCTGCATGCACTCTGGGAATTGTGCGCACCCTGGACGCAACGTGCACGCACCCTGGAAGCAACCTGCGCGCACTCTGGACGCAACGTGCACGCACCCTGGAAGCAACCTGCGCGCACTCTGGACACAACCTGCATGCACTCTGGACGCAACCTGCGTGCACTCTGGGCACAACCTGCACGCACTCTGGACGCAACCTGTGCTACCTGCACACTTTTGTCACACTGAAATACTTCTGTATTTCTTGGCTGTATTACCTAATGTATTACTGTGACACCATGTCACTCTGAAATGTTCCTGTAATCCAACTTGTCTTACAGCAGTCTTACAGCATTGTTCCCAAAATTTCTTCTCTCTGTAATACTTCTGTAATCCAAGGCAGAATACTTGTTGAATGGCTTGGTGTAAGTTTGCTGTAATCCCTATGTAGGGCACTGGATATACAGTGATTTGGCCTCTGAAATCTCCCTGTAATACAACTTGTCTTACAGCAGTCTTACAGCATTGCTCTGGAAAATTCTTCTCTCTGTAATACCTCTGTAATACAAGGTGGATTACTTATTGAATGACTTGTTGTATGGTCACTGTAATACCTCTGTATGGCAGATGATTTACAGGGATTTGCCTCCAGTGCTAGGTGCATTCCAGGTGCATGACACCTCCATGAAGTGTGGATTCCTGGTTCATGAATGCATTCTAGTTGCATTCCAGAAGTGTGGATTCCTTGTGTGTGAATGCAATCTAGGTGCATTCCAGGTGCACAACACCTCCATGACACTGCCCAAACCCTTTTCTTTCTACTGTAAAAACCTTGAAGATGAAGATTGTGTGTCTGATTTGAAAAGAGAAGTTTATTTTCTGTGCAAAAGGTTAAGTTTTTCCTCCATAAAAGAATACCATTATTGGTTGAAAATGAATAGAGTATTTACACAAAAAAAGCAAAGAAACACTTTATCTTTTCTATATCTGAAAGAATACTTTATTTTTCCAATAAACAATGACTTTTTGGGGTAACAAAGACAAAAAGATTTAAATCCTGTTTCATGTAATAAACTTTTTCTTTTTCATTCCGAAAACAAAACACCCAATTGGCACCTGAATATTGGGCGTTGAGTGCCCACCAATGTACGGTTATTGCACGACAATGAGCAACAAATGCCTAATCATCGTACAGTTATCGCATGACAATGAGCAACAAACGCCTACTCATTGTACTCTTGTCACTGATGACTGTATGTAGATCATGCATAGTCATATGAAGACGGTAGATTATTTGTTGAAGTGGCACTGGAAATACTATATTCACTCAGAGCCAAGCTCAACACTACTTAGTACATTGGAGGGTACCCATTGGTTATAAAGGTAGTAATGGATGCAAACCCCTGATCATCCTTCTTCCACTCTGCCAACTTTTGCGTCTGGACTACTTCAATGGGTCCTGGATCCTAGACCCCAACCAGAGTTTCCATCTTCTAATCCTTCTGTGAATTTCATAGACTCGTGCCGAAATGAAAGCTCTGGCTTTATAAGTGGGGAAGTGCCTCTAGTGACAATCGCTATTGACAGTGTAAACAGGCTGCAATTGGGCTGCAAACAGTTGCTGGGTGATCGTCATGAGGATTTCCAGTATTTCGGAGATTTTAGAGAGTTTGGTCAACTAGAAAAGGACAACAGCGATCTCCTTGGGCACTGAACTGGGAAATATGCTCGGTGAGGAAAGAATGGAAGAACTGAATAAAGAGAGAATAAGAGTTGATTCAACTACCGGATAACCATCAAAGAAGCGTATAAGTACTACTAAGTACAATCATAAAGGTGAAGTTCGACGGATCAACGTGCTTCTGGAGTATATAATGCATGTTTACAAGGGAGACAACAGAAGAGGTTCTTGACGACCAGAAACTTTTAGAGGGATTTTCAAATCCTTTTCGGACAGCTATGGCTTGGATATTTCATATTGGACAGATGACTCAACGTTTGACACATGGAAGTCATGTACCCCTTTTCTCTGGTGGGTTGACTAGGAATACAAGGCTGCAATATCAAGGCTATGTATCATATTTGGAAGAGGTGATCGGGAAAGCTGGATTTGGAAACCCTTCAAAGGGATTTTGACCACCTTACACACTTTGGGCTGAGTCAATCACATTTCCTATTTGTTTTGTTTACAGATCTCGATGTGGATAACCTACAGCAGGTTCTCTGTCTCATTCCTGGTCGAACAGAGGGCCAAGACAGGTGTACCAACTTGGATTCAAGATCTCGGATATCATTTTCCTCTCATCTCGAACTGTTTCATCTTATTTGTCATTGACTCTTTTCAGCTTTTGCAAATTTTGACATTCAACTTAGTTTCACATGAAGATTCGAGATGCACTCATTCACTCTACACCAAAAACTCCAAAATCTGCAATGGATACAACGGAAAAAAAAAATACATAAAATCGATTAAAGTCTGTAGGGAGATGACGAGAGATGAGTGTCGAAGAAAATGATGCTACAAGTCCATTTGTGCGACCAAGATATGCCACAATCAACAAGTCGACGATAACGAAGACATCAAACTCAGGGCATCGATGATGCCTAGACGAGGAAGTCCCAGTTGCTGGTAAACTTACGCTTAGTGAAGTCTTTTGGAGCCACTGGAAAGTTTAATCAGTATCAAAATCCTTTGGAGGAAATTTGGAGCTTACACCATGTGTGCCCATGATGGAATGGCGCGAATGTATTGCCCATGAACTCATAGGGACGGAATGATGGGTCCCTCAAGTCCTTCAAGGAACAATTTGTTCCTGCCTTCCACCGACACACTAGACACCAAGACTGGCTCACGATCTTTTCAAAGACGCAGGGTAGCCTATGCCTCACACCATTCACAAGGAAACCTTGGGATATCATAAATAATCCCAGGTGTGGTGTTAACACAGAAATTTCCAATGTTTTTAGCCACATTGGAAGGGCTGAGGTGAAGGATTGGGGTGGTCGACTGATAATCATGGAGTGGACAAACGACATACCCAGAATTCTGGATATGTCTTCCATGGTTCAAGATGCTAGGGAGATGAATGATAAATAAAATATCAGAAAAAGAAATACTTGGTGAAAGGGGATCTCACCTTAGTGCCCTGTCAGCTGTCAAGGGGGACTCAATGTTTTGGTTGTTGGCAAAGGGATTTTCAGTGACATTGTTGTCATCCTGGAAGTTGAAGACAGGAACAGGGGTGTGGGAGTTGCTAGATCAGAGAACTTGAGGCTGTTCAAACAACAAATCTCGATTAGATGGCTGGACAAATCTCTCAGGTAGCACTGGACCAGAATCTTGTTGAGGGTTTTTCACCCTGAACTGTCTGGATTTGTGCAGTTTCATCATCGGAACAGTCACCTCTGCAGTCTCCTTGTTGGCCTCACGAATCACTCTCACTTTTCCCTTTCCTTTCCCCTTCTCTTTTTGAAGACGACAGCATTGAGCACTGGATGCACGTTTACGAGATGATGACAATGATGATGACAACGCTTGTGGAGAAACATCGGGAGCAGTTTTGGGAGCCTTTCGAGAAGGCTGGGATGGTTGGGAGTGACAGCGTTTGTGAAGACATTTGGTGAGAGGCAGATCATCTTCGGATTCTACCTCTTTGTCGCAATCTTGAGGTACTGGAGAGGGACGACAGGTTGGTGATCCTATTGAGACAATGTTGAGATTGTCATCGAAGAGCTGAGATGGAGATGGCATACAAGTAGAAGTGAAATGGGGAGTTGGTTTGTGTGGAAGAAAGTCTGGGGGTGGCTGAAGGAGGGCAAGTTGCTGATCTAGACGAAAAAGGTGGGTAGTGAATGATGAGGAGGGGGAGTAACAGGAGCAGGGGGGGCATTGTCCTCATTGGCATCCACATCCATTAATCTGAAATAGTCCTCAGCCACCAAGTCAGGATTGAAGTATTCGGTTTCGCCAGACAGATAAGACCACAAGTTCGTCCAACCTTCAGTGAGTTCGATGACCTGGACAATGTTGTCAATGCTGTGGTAGTCGGTACCCTTCAGGTCCTTCCATTGGAGAAGAAGATCAACATCATCATTGATATAACCGATGTAGTGGTTGGCCACCTGGATCAAGCAATAGAAGCTAGGTGAGGCAATAATTTGGATGGTACTGGGATTTTTGTCCAAAGTATATGATGAGTTGACGATCCACATCTGCAGACCCAAGTCTTCCCTGTGCAGATCTTCCACACGTCTTCTTTAAGCCAAGAGTCCTTGACTGTAATTATAACTCAGAAAGCCCAAAACCCTACCAATTCTGTGAAAACCAGCCCTGTATTAACAGGTATAACACCCAAATCTTTCCTGAAACTGAAATCCTCCCTATCGAGTAGTAACACACAACCAAGAACTCGCTATTCGAACCAGAACAGGGATCATCTACCCCTACAAACACTCTTCTCTTGTACCACCTGACCCATCCTCAGCATCAGACCTGTTACCAGATCCACCTTCTAACAACCCATCAACCCCTCCCCATGAACCTTCCCCTGATCCATCAGAACCAAACAACCCTTCTTCTCCCATCATTCCATCCACCAAAGGACCATCCATAGCCCCTTGTCACCCAGCCCCTACTCCATCCCCGAACTGTCAGATCCAGACAAACCAGCCATGTCAGACATAGCACCTAACAGCACTTCTGAATGAGGAAGGAAACCAGAAGCCTTCAATGGAGAATGTGATGAGGCAAAGCAATGGCTAGCCTCGTTCAACAATTATCTACATCAGAACAAGACTAGATATGCTACAGAGGACTCCAAGGTGTTCTTGTTCCTCTCGTTCTTCACAGGAGAAAAGGGAGGAGATTGGGCAACCCAACAAATTACAGAGTGGGAAGAAGATAAAGAGGATACAAAGGTTAAAACAGATGAAAGGCGGTGGACAACATTGAAAGAGATCCAAGATAGGGTTAAAAGGACTTCAAAGCACTTGCTTCTGATGAGGTTGCAAGAACGAAGATCAAGAATGCTAGGATGAAGGGAATGGACATCAGTAGTTATAATAGTATTTTTGACACATATGGGGAAGAATCAGACTTTGGGGAAATGGCCCTGTTGGAGTATTACAAGGAAGGTCTCCCAGAAAAGCTTTGGAAGACAGTGGGAATGACCTGGCTGAAGTGGAATGATTTCGACGAGTATAGGGAGAGGACGATGGATCTCCATTTGGAATGGATGAATGAGAGAACGAGGGAAGGACGATCAAGGCCGTTCTCTACACCAAAGACAAGTACAGGCCCTTCTCAAGGAAGGATGGTAGCAAGCGTGAATATGCTTATGAACATGGGACCAGGTGCTAACTCGTCCTTCACTCCATTATCTAAACTAACACCTGAAGAAAGGGATTGACTTTGAAAGCATGTAGATAACCTGGACACATCAGCAATGAATGTCCAACATTCTGTCACGAATCGCCGATCTATACATTTCTTATCTCCACAGACTACTATTCACTTCTCTCATCATCATATTCTCTGTCTACGGTTACCATCACCTGATCTGACATATTCATCTTTTATCTCCTCTGATTCCTATCTCCATGGACATTCCCACTTATTCACTTATTCCCAATTCACTTCTTAGATATATATACCAAAGGACCTGTAGTTAGTTCCTTAGTCTGTTCACTTCGTCCCCACTCCGCTCTCAGTACAGTGCAGTGTTGAGTATAGTCAGCTACTCATCCTCTACTTGTTTCTACTATCCCTCTCTCTATCTTTCTCTCTCTCTCTCCATATCGTCTCTTCTGTAACTCATCAATCTATTTGGTTCATTGTGTGACTTGGGTGGTTATTGCTAACTGGCAACATTCCTGACACATTCCCTGCCTCCTTGTGCTGTTAGGATAGCTGAAACTTCAGTTCCATTGTCATCATCTAGTTCACCACCAGTAACAGTAGCTCAAACATCATTGTCATCTTCATCTCGTAACGTAATCAAGGACATTTTGGATATGGTAAATAAGGTCAAAGGATTGGAAGGAGAAGAGAAGGAACAAGCAGCTGTATATTTGAAGGACATTATGTCAAAATTGGATTTTTGAAACACTCCTCTGCTACGTCATCAGAAGGAGTTGTACAGTATACCAGACAATTTTTGAACAATCGATATAGTGTGTTATATCCCTCTAGTGAGTGTACCCTCCCTTCAGAATTAAGAGTGTCGGCAATCACTTGTAACTGACAGGTACCTTCGATAACACTCAAAACTGAACTTATTGGCAAAATTACTGGCAGAAAAATCGACGCAGATGCCCTAATAGACAGTGGTGCAGAAGGCATAATTATCAAATCAATTAACCCTTCTTCCCATCAAAAATCCATTTCTGGTACAAAACGTTGACGGCTCCAAAAATACCATGGGATGGGTACGCCATTACACCACTCAAAAACTCCGGATCTATTCCCAGGACAATAAATTGTATCACAAAGAGATGGCTGAAATCTATGTTACACACATTGGAGATCATGAAATAATACTGGAAGCATAATCCAGAAATAGACTGGTCATTCTCCAGGATGAATATGGTTAGATGTCCTGAAACATGGACCTTAAAACAACCCCCCATTCTCAATTTATGAACTAAACCCACAACTTCTAAACTGAATATTGTCAATCCATGAACCAACCACAAAGATTATCAAGTAACATGGTTGGAACCAAATGGACAATTTAAACCAATTATACAATCAAAGGTTGTGGGCTGATGTCGCCGAATTCCTATATGATCATCCCATCACTTTTCAAATTCTACTGCTATCTTTACTGAAGAAGACTTTGGTCAGGACGAGATCCCGAGTCAGTGGTAAAAGGAAGTGTTAGAGAAGCTATTTGGAAAAGAAGGACAGGACTCAACATCAGACTCGGAATTACCTATACGAGTGGGATTTACCAAGGCTCAAGAACTTGCAGAAGCAGCCCAGAAAATGGAAGGAGGATTCCATCCCAATATCATCAGTTCTTATCAGTTTTTGACATACAAAACATGGAGAATGGGATCACGCTATTGAATTGAAACCAGACTTCATATCCTGCCCTTGCAAAACCTATCCCTTATCTCCAAATGAACAGGAAGAGCTCAACAATTTTATTAAGGAAAATTTGGAAAAGGAATACACTAGACTGTCAAAGTCTCCTATGGCAAGTCCTTTCTTCTTTGTCAAAAAGAAAGACAGAAAACTATGTCCTGTACAGGACTATCGAGCACTAAATAAGGGAACCATCAAGAACAAATACCCTTTACCACTCATATCGGAACTGGTAGATAAACTCAAAGGAGTATGGGTCTTTTCAAAAATCGACCTTCGATGGGGATATAACAATGTACATATGAATAAAAGAAAGAGATGAATGGAAAGCAGCATTCAAAA
Source organism: Tetrapyrgos nigripes (assembly GCA_013368315.1). Lineage (NCBI taxonomy): Eukaryota > Fungi > Basidiomycota > Agaricomycetes > Agaricales > Campanellaceae > Tetrapyrgos > Tetrapyrgos nigripes. The sequence goes on along the minus strand of JAACJM010000267.1, from coordinate 82,814 downwards.
TGAATAGAGAACTTTTTGAGGCAACAGTGATGTTTTTCAGTCTTATGAACTCTCCTGCAACATTCCAGGCAATGATGAATACCCTTTTTAAAGATCTTATTGATTCTGGGAAGGTGGTAATTTACATGGACGACATCTTGATCTTCACAGAAACCCTAGCAGAGCATCAATGTATGGTCAAACAAGTGCTCACGCGACTCCAAGAGAACAACCTTTATGCCAAGCCAGAGAAATGGACCTTTGAAACTAGTTTGGTAGAATTCCTGGGTCTTATTGTCTCCCACAATACATTGGCTATGGACCCAGTCAAAGTTAAAGGTGTCACTAAATGGCCAACGCCATGAAATGTCAAGGACAAACCATGGAAATGGTCAGCGGAGACAGAAAAAGCTTTTCAAGCACTTAAAGATGCATTCACCTCTTCACCAATTCTTTTAATGCCTAAGCATTCTAAACCATATCGAGTAGAGGTCAATGCTTCTGATTATGCTACAGGAGGTATCTTACAACAGAAGGGAGATGATGATAAATGGCACCCAGTCACTTATCTATCAAAGTCTTTGTCAGAAACCGAACGGAACTATGACATGCAATCATACATGGATTAGAAGCCTGGAGACACTACCTTGAGGGTGGACCATACACTATCAAAATCCTAACTGATCACGAAAACCTGAAGTACTTCACTACTGCTCAGAAACTCAGCTGATGACAAGCAAGGATGGCCTTGTTTCTAACTAGATTCAACTTCATGTTAATACATAAACCTGGAAGTCTCAATTGAAGTGATGCCCTTTCTTGAAGACCAGATCATAAAGAGGGGGTTGAGGATGACAACAAGGACAGAGTGTTACTTGACCCCAAATTCTTCAGAATTTGAGCAACAAGACCAGGAACAGTAGTTGCAATTGGAGATGTTGAACTGAGAAGACGTATCAAGGAATGTCTTGAACAATGGTCCACACTCGCTGGTCAAACATTTACAGGAGTGGAACTACAAAGATGGTATTATATTGTTCTGAGGAAAAATTTACATCCCAAATGACCAACAGCTACAAAGAGACATAGTCAAGATGCAGGACACCCAGGCTGGTTTAAGACCTATAAACTGACAAGTAGAGAATTCTGATGGCCCAGTATGTCAGTATTTGTCTGTGATTATGTTGAAGGATGTGCTACTTGCCAATTGACCAAGGCACAAAACCATCCATCATTAATCCCAAACAAAACACCAGAAAGACCTTTTGGCATGATTACAACAGACTTCATCACAGACCTTCCAGTGATCTATGTTACAGTGGACTGATCAATGAAAACTGTAGTAATCTTGCCATGCAAGAAAGACATTGATAGTGACGGGATAATTGACATATTGTTCAATAACACCTGGCAGCGTTATGGTCTCTGGATAAAATGATATAGATTGAGGACCTCAGTTTGCATCTCAAGTTCTGAAAGGAATATACGCTAAGTTAGGTATTACCTCAGCACTCAGTACAGCTTATCACCCGCAAACAGATGGCGAGACCAAAAGGTTCAATCAAGAACTGAAACAATACCTACGAACCTTTTGCAACTATCGACAAGACGACTGGGTCAAATACTTGCCATACGCAGAGTTTTGCCATGACACCTGAACTCTCCACTACCGGAAAATCACCTTTCGAATTACTTCATGGATATCTCCCTCGACTTTTCTCATCCATCAATCCTTCCTCACACATCCCAAAGGTTGAAGAACACCTTCAGAACTTGGAAGTACTATGAGAAGAGTTGAAAGTGAGTCTGACGACCACCGCAGAGCTGATGAAGAGACAAAATATGGATCATGTAAAAGGGGTGAAATTCAAAGTCGGAGACAAGGTACTATTAGATGGAAAGAACTTAAAGACAATGAGGCCAAAAGCTAAGTTGGAAAATCATCGTCATGGACCATTTGAGATCACTGATGTAATCAGTCAAGTTAACTACTGTCTCAAATTACCAAACACCTGGCGAATTCATCCGATCTTCCATACTTCGCTTCTAACACCATACAAAGAAACTGAAGTCCATGGAGTGAATTACCCAGGTGAACCAGCCGAATTGCTTCCAGAAGATAACGAATACGATGTTGAAGCAATTTTGGATTCAAAACCAACTATGAATTGACGGGGAGTGCAATATTTGGTCAAACGGTTAGACTATGCAGACTCAGAAAATTCATGGGAACCAGCATCAGGATTGACAATATTGAAGGATATGATTGAAACCTTCCATCAACAACATCCAGATGCATATTGTCCACCAAACCTCATACAATCAGGATTTACAGTACGGTCAATGGGAATTAGTTTTGCGGATATTTGGAAAAGTATGTGTGTGCTCCAGGCGAAAGCACAGCTTAAAGAGGGGGTAATGTCACAAACTGCTACAGTTCTTTGCCCTCCTTCCTCTTTTACTTCACTATTGAACCCTTTCTCTGATCATTTGTCCATCGCATTTCCTCAGTTATATTTCTGACTTTGAACTTTATAAAACCTGTCAAACTCTATAATAACTGTTGATCAATTGTCCCATCTTTCGTATCATGTATCCATTGTTCCTATCTTTAACTTGATTTCTCAACCATATGGTATGATTCTATTTTTAATTACTCTTCCCATCCCTTCGCATTTCTTATATATACTCGAGATCTCTTGTAACTGATTCCCCAGTTCGTTCACTTCATCTCCACTCTGTTGATATGCCGTACAAAATCGCAGTATACATACTTGGATTTTGGTTCATAATATCAGTTTTGACGTTCTTTTAAGGGAATAAGAGGACTAGGGTGAGCCCTGAACTGCTAGTTAATACCTAGCAGGACTAAGAAAACAACAGTACAAGAATATTAAGTGCTTACGAATGGAGAAACAACTCATTCTAAGTACTATGATAGATATGTATGAGTTGGGAGTTATAATAGCAGACCCACCAAATGATAAAGAGTTTATTGTGTTGTGTGCTAAGCGCTAACTTCATTGAAAAACCCCAATCAAAAGTACTTATAGTACAAGTAAACTAGGAGTTTGAGTACTCTGACTACTCGGGACACTCATCTCATTACGTTTGTATACGGTTTTGTGTTTGGGTGCAGTTCCTAGCGCTATTACCATAGTACTACACAGTGTAGAGCCTAGTGAGCCTACTCATTTACCTCTATCTTTTCTTCTCATCTACATCCTTCTCAATCTATCTGCTTTGGATCTTCTCTCTCAGTGTGTGACTTGGGTGTTTATTTGAGTGTACTAGGGTTCATGAATGCATTCTAGGTTCATTCCAGGTGCACAACACCTCTGGGAAGTGTGGATTCCAGGTGAATGACACCTCCATGGAGTGTGGATTTTCTGGATCATTCCTCACTGTCAGATTCACTGTCCTTGTCATCTCCAAAATAATCTTCTCCCAAAGCTCTTTTGCATTCACAATCCAGGAATCAACACTTCACAGAGGTCTTGTGCACCTGGAATGCACCTAGAATGCATTCATGCACAAGGAAACCACACTTTGTGGAGGTGTCATGGACCTGAAATTCACCTAGAATGCATTCACACACATGGAATCCATACTTCATGGAGGTACCTGGAATGCACCTAAAATGCATTCACAAACCAGGAATCTACGCTTCACAGGGTGTTGTACACCTGGAATGCACCTAGAATGTATTCACACACAAGGAATCCACACTTCGTGGAGGTGTCATGTGTAGGTATTACAATGAAGTAATTCATAGTAAAATTATAGACCACATAATGGAGTTGATAGAATGTATTACGCTTGCAGCTTTGAATGAGTTACTTGCTGCAATCGCATGATGATGTATCTAATTTTACAAGCTTTTATACTATATACTACTGTGGCTGAGCAAATCTGTAAATAGAACAAAGTGGTGCTAAGTGGATACTACAATGTAATGTCTGAGATCAGTCTGAAGTAATGATATAAGTAGCTATGTAAGTATGGAGTAAAGTGGAAAGTGAGTGGTGCGTATGTGGCTAATTATATGAATTCCAACATCATGCACCTGGAATGCACCAAGAATGCATTCACACACAAAGAACCCACACTTCACAGAGGTGACATGCACCGCAAATCCATTCACACAAAAGGGATCCACACTTTGTGGAGGTGTTGTGCACCTGGAATGCACCTAGAATGCATTCACACACTAGGAATCCATGCTTTGTGGAGGTGTCATGTGCCTGGAATGCAGCCTGAATGGATTGACACAAGGAATCCACACTTTGTGGAGGTGTCGTGCACCTGAAATGCAGCTAGAATGCATTCACAAACCAGGAATCCACACCTCACAAAGGTGTTACGAGGCCTTTAGGCTGAGTTAATTTATGTCATAGCGACCTCCCAGATCTTTTCCACGGGTTCAAACTCCCACCCCTGTTCATTGGCGCTCATTAGGCGCTCATCTGGAATCATGGTCGAGACCCATCAAAGACCCATGACGTTGTTCACGGCTTCCTCGGATCAACGCCAGGCCTTTCTGTCAGCAACCACAAGGTCATGCAAACGTCATGCCAGCTGGCAGCGTGTCGACTCTCTCGTTTTCACTGCCAGCGTTGACAATGTCCACCACCCTCACACCCAGCAGTAACCAATATCCTGTGTCCAGAAGTTAATTAGGAAACATCAAATCTCTGGTGCTTGAAAATGGATTCGAAAAGTTTAAATTTCCGAAGCCTCAGCAAGCGATCCGATTAGCTCGGATCCGCTTCCGATAGATTTCTGAAGCACGAAAACCTTTTGTTTCCAAATGAGTTTCCTGGTCCCTCGGAATTTTGACCTTTCTGAACTAACTTTTGGCCAATAAATATTGGTTAGTGCTGGGTGTGCCTATTCCTCCACTCCTCAAGCTTGCATTCGCATCGAGTACAAACCTCGTAATTCTTGTTGTTTTAGCTCTCTTTCTCTCAGCAGCTGCAGCATAGTCAATATAAGAGTAAAATTTTGGCTTTATTGAACAGGCCTCGTAGCTTGCCACGTGAAGCGATGGCTTTTTACCCCAGTTGTGGACCTGCAATGCATCTAGGAATCCACACTTTGTGGAGGTGTCATGCACCTGGAATGCATTCACGAACCAGTAATCCACACTTTGTGGAGGTGTTGTGCACCTGGAATGCACCTAGAAGACATCCACAAACCAGGAATCCACTCTTTGTGGAGGTATCATGCACCTGGTATGCACCTAGAATGTATTCACAAACAAGGAATCCACATTTCATGAAAGTGTTGGGCACCTGGAATGCACCTAGAATGTATTCACACACCAGGAATCCACACTTCACACAGGTGTTGTGCACCTGGAAAGCACCTAGAATGCATTCATGCACAAGCAATCCACACTTCATGGAGGTGTCTAGAATGCATTCATGAACCAGGAATCCATACTTCCCAGAGGTGTTGTGCACCTGGAATCCACACTTTGTGCAGGTGTCATGCACTGGAATGCACCACGAACCAGGAATCCACACTTCACAGAGGTGTCGTGCACCTGAAATGCACCTAGAATGTATTCACGAACCAGGAATCCACACTTCACACAGGTGTTGTGCACCTGGAATGCACCTAGAATGCATTCACGAACTGGGAATCCACACTTTGTGGAGGTGTCATGCACCCTGAATGTGCATTCCCAAAGTTGTCATGGACATAGAATTGTCCTGGAATGTACTTTTGTTTTGCTGACCCGTCATTTGCAATTATTGAACCTCTCCCCTTGCTGAGTGGTTCTGGTCCAAAATACTATTCTTTGCTATGTGTCAAACATGCCATCCTTCTCTTGTAAATCACCTGTAAATCTGCCTGATTTACAGGAGTATTATTGAATATTTTTCTACTATGTATGTCCACTGTAATTCTTTCTGACTTTTCAATGTATTACAGGGACCTTCCTGTCACACTATAATACCCTTGTCATAGTAATTACGTTTTTGCAAGGATTCCTTGCACTCCAGTAATTTCCCACTAATACAAGTTACATTACTGGTGTATTACCGTGACCTTAAAGTCACACTGTAAATCTATTGTTAATACACTACAAATCACTGTTGCTTTTCAGAATGTTACAATTTTCATGTCATTGTAAATCCTGTGTATATCCTTGCAGTATTACTGCTTAACATACTGTGACTTACTGTCACACTGAAAGTCTACTGTAATTCCATCTTGTATTATTAATGTCTTACTGTGACAAAAAAAGTCACACTGAAATACTTCTCTAATTTCGAAATGTATTACAGTATACTTTATTGTGACAAGATGTCACATTGAAAGTCTTCAGTAAGTCAAGGTGACTTACAGATGTATTATCAAATACCTTTTTCAACATTTCATTCCAGTAATACTACTGTATGACCTGCTGACTTACTAATTGAGATCCAATGGTGCTGCTGATGAGATGGATGATATCATAGTTTGTCAGTCTCAAATAATGGTATGCCTGACCCAAGGTCAATATCTTCAAAACCTCTGTCCAATTGAGGACGTGTGACAGCCATGGAAGGGAGGATTGGAAGGAATCACTCACCACAACTTTTAACCATCATCAAAGGGCAACAAAACTGGAAGGTGCCTGCGAGTGTTTCTCATCATCTCATGGGGTGCACAAGCACTCTGGGCACTACATGATACACTTTATGTACCTGCACTCAGACATGAACAGTACTAGTACTAGTACTATGGCTTGAGTTACTGTGTAACAGTCTGGCTGTCAGCTGGCTGGTGTCATAGGCAGACTGGTCAAGGTTAAATTTCGAAAAGTCGTGCGACTTTCCTGACCCTATTTGGGTTTTGTCCCCTTCACATTGCTATTACTAATACCAACAAGCTGGTGAGCAATATTGTATCTGTTTGTATATAAGGCAATATCTCCCTCAAGTGTGTTAAAGTTGGGACTTATAGGGAGCTGGGAGCTGGGTAAGGCAAGGTATAGGGAAGGTACTAGCTGGAAAGGGTTAGAGACTTTTGGGTACATGTGAGAGCGAGGCTGGGCACTTTCCTACGCTGACAACATATCCACCAGCGCGTTGTCCCACCCTACTAGTACTGTACTATGTGAGTAGTATTAAATAGCCTAAAAATATAATAAATTCAGAACAGAACAAATTACAAATTACAAGACTATATGGAGCCAATTAATGCAGTTGTTGATGTCAGCATTGCAATCAGCAAGTGCATCCAACACGTCCTCCTCTTCTCTATCCCCAGGTCATCGCCATCATAGTTGTCGACTCAGAGGAACGCGCCAGAACTTGGTCTGGTTGTCTTACATAAGCGAATTAGTCATATAGGGAATACGGTGGTAATGGCGCGTGCGTCAGGATTGCTAGTCCAGTTCAAACATTGACAAGTAATGGCATGAGTTTGCACCATGCTGACCTGCAACCTTGTTTGCAGCTACATAGGGATAGTTGAAATAAAACGTGAGGCAAAGATTGGTGGAATATAATATATTCCTTTGGGGTAGTTGAGTAAGGCTAATCCTTTTTGATGGTGTAGTGGTCACGAACGTAAGTTAACTTCTCTCTCTCGCAACTTCTGTTCATTGGTCTACGTACATAATTCATTTTCGTTGAACTTTTAGGCTTTTCCCAGCGACTCAGCATGACACAGGTTTTTCTTCACGTTGACGGCTCCAACGAATTGGTACTGGTCCAAGAGCAAGTATTCATACTTTGAGATAGCCTGTTCTGGAGTGCTAGGAGTCCCTTGACCAATATTGTTTGGACTATGAAGTAGGTTGTGGTATTACTACCACCAGTAATTGTAGATAGAGTCAGTGAAGGTTAATATTAATATGCTCATAGGTGTTGAACTAGAAGAGAAAACCCATTGTCACCCAGTTGTACCAGTGGTACTAGTGATATGCAGATTGCAACAATGCATACATCTTCCCCTTGACCTGGACCTGAAGAAATTCAGGGAAGGGTGAGAAAAGTGGTCAACTACATTTTAAGGTCAAAAGGAAAACAAATAGATGGGTACAGCCAGTAATAATTTATATAGACTCAAAGTTATTAAATCATATTGTCATAATGCACCTCTTGGATTATCAAACCATTCTCCTCACCATAAATGCCTAAATCCCCCACACTCCCACATTTCCCCTTACCCCTTCCCCCCAACATTTCCTCTTACCCGTTATCCCTCCCCCTTTTCCCCAGCCTACCCTCATCTACCAACAATATATCACCAGAAGTAAACCTTAGCCCTACCAACCCCTCCCCTGGTGTCTCATTGACTAACTGCCTAAGTAAACACTTTATTTTCCCATTCTCATAGTCTAGCAACCCCCCCCTTTTCCCCCATTCCCCCCTCCCCTGTCCCTTTCCCTTGTCAGTTGTCATGTTTGCTGTCCTGGAGAATTTATTTCTTTCTTCTTTTCCGTGATGTCGAGTCAGGTATCTGGAAGATTGGAAGAACGAAAATGAACGAAAAAAGGCAAGAAACAGGAAAACTGGGAAAGGGGGAAAGAAAGGGTGTGAGCATGTGTTGATTCCGAGTAAACAAATTTGAGAAGAACAATAATGAAGGACAGAAGATGAAGAAACAAAAAAGAAACTCAAGGTCACCATGGGCAGTGGGCAGTGATGAAAGGGGGGAAAGATATACTAATGGAAGAAAATTTAAAGAAGAAAAGAAGAAAATTAGAGGAAACTCAATGGTATACATATATGCATATGGCATACATGTCCCTGCCCATGTCCATGCCTGTATTATCCACACATTAAGATGTATCCTCAGTCGCAATCAGCCCAACACCTTCATCTCAAATACACACACATTGATACAAATGACCTATAATCTTAGAATGTTGTAATATTGAAGAGAGTGTCTCTAAGCGTGTAGATGAGTATGCCAGTGTATAATGCAGCTTCATGGGCTGTAAATTTGCCAATTTACTGAGAAGATCTTTCTTACACTGTTCCATACATGCTGCATCATTGATAGGGGCTCGGGAAAGGCAGTCGTTGTCGAGAATACGAGTCCCTAGATAGGGGCTCCTTCCTATTTTATTCATATCTGTTTCCTTCTACCGTCTCTTAATTCAAGGCACAGAGACCCGGGTTCAACATCTGCCTCACATATACCTAGCCATCTCGTATCTAATACCCCAGTCGTCTCACCTATTGTGTGGCTCCTGGGGTATGTATTCAATCATTCATATACTTACTACATATTTACTGATTATATCTATCTACAGTACCTACATACTAACATGTACTCATTCTCTATAGGTACTGTAGCAATTCCAGTTCTCTCACCTATTGTGTGGCTCCTGGGTACCTACGTTGGAGATGGCTGAGGGGAACCTGACCTAACTCGAGTGCCAACACGGAGTCGCACGTGGTTCTGTGTCTCTCGGCTATCTACTACAAAGCTGTATCTAGGTAGAGGCTGCAGCCAAACAAGTACAAACAAAGGAGCCATAATCCCCTATCCTCCTACTCCATGTGCCCCCTCCAAACAAAGCGACGTCCTCGTCGCTGTCTAACCACCTTCTACATATTCGATGCACTCTCCAAAAAGTAGACCTCACCCACGATGTCTGTGAAGTCCGATACCTCAGTATCATTACTAATATTGCGCCCGTCGTCTTCCATCAAAGCTTCTTCAGCATTGACAGCCATGGGAAGCTGCTTCTCTTCCAACTCCTTCATCTTCTGTTCCACCTCCTTCTGCTCTTCGTACAGCCTTGTCCCCTCTCTTGGTATGAACTCCCTCAATCGTCTCGAACTGAAAAGCCCATCTATTGGTGTACTGTCCAAGTTCTCCAAGCGGTATGAAGTGGATATCCACTCCACAACACATCAAGGTCTGGACCATTTTGGCAGCAGTTTTTCGCTCAGTCTTTAGGGTATAATCCAAGTCACTGCAATATATCTGCACCAGCTGACCTTTCTGCAATACAACTTCCCATGGGGACCGCTTTAGGACTTTTTTATCAAAAGCCTTTTTCCGGCCCTCTGCATTGCGCATCATTGCATTGTACCCGTCTAGTTGCTGTTGTGCAACGTATGACATGTGTATATCCACGGCACTAGGGTGAAGGACCATGGAACTCTCCTCAACTGGAGTTTGTTCTGTGTTAATGATGGATCCGAGCAATAGTTCCTTGGGTGAGAACTGTAGGGACTTCAGGATGCGGTGGTTGATCATCCAGAGGGCTTCGTCCAGGAAATCAGGCCAAGTATGTGGTAAGTCTTCTGTTTTTACGTCGTTATAGCCATCCTCCCCTAAACCGGGAGAGCTTAGTAACAGTTTGTTACCCCCTTCAACGAGCCCGTTAATCCATCGCAAGTATGGTGTGACTACATGAGTTTTCACCCCATATTGTTCGCAGTACTCTCTGACTTCTTCACAGTCAAAGTGGGAACCCCCGTCACTCTGGAAGACCTCAGGTGGTATATATCCATGGAATATCTGGGACAAGCCTTCAACCATCGTCTTTCCGCTTCCTTTCACCTTGTATTTAAATGCCCACATGTGACGAGAGAAGGAATCAAGGCAGACGCCTAGAGTTGTGTATCCGGCCTTGCCTTTTGGCATAGCAAGGTAATCCCCCACAAGGAGCTCAAAGGGATGTCAGTGGGTTACTGGGTTCATAAGGGAGTGTAGGTGAGTCCACCCAAAATTCTTGCACTTCGCACACTGGCTAATCACAGTCAATATGGACTCATCCAGGTCTGGACTCCACACCTTGTCTAGTAACATGACTTTGATGGTGTCCCTCCCAAAATGACCATGCTCAGTGTGCTCCTTGTATGCCAACTCAACTGCCTCACTTTGTGCTATACATTCCACCCTGGATCTTGCCTGGGTCCTATTGCCACCTCACAACTTCCACAACTTCCTGTCATCAATCATGTACCCCTCTGCTCGATGTCTCATTCGGTGCCTCTGTTTCACTGTCATTCCATCTGTTGTTCCTTTCAAGGCATCTACAACCTCCAACAGCACCAGCTCCTCAGCGAAACGCCTGCGTAACTCCAGCCCTTCGGCGTCAACAGTAACATGCATTACGTCTTGTACCAGACCATGTGCATATTCCCAGTCTTCGCTAACAGTCCACTCGCTTCCGTCACCAGGTACCCTCGGTTTCTCCTCCCACATCCTACTTAACCCATCAGCAACAACATTCTTTTTCCCGGGTATGTGCCTAACCTCGATGATGTTATGGGCAATAATACCGTCTCGCCAGCATGCGTGGGTAGTGTTTAGGTTGGGGTTCATGATGACGTCCCGAAGTGCTTGGCAGTTGGTCTTGATCTCGACTAGTGATCCCCAAATGGTATCCGAGAACTTGTCCAATCCACACTTCAGGGCCACAAACTCCAGGAGGAAAGGTTTGTACTTCTCTTCAGTCCTCGAGGTGCGTTTTGACATGAATGCAATAGGATGTGCTTTCCAAACTGTGCGGCCATTTGGCAACACAGTCTCGAAATGCTGAGAGAGTACTGCTGCAAAGCCTTCCTTACATCCATCAGAGGTGATGATGAAGGGGGTGCCGTCAAACTTGGGACACTTGAGAATAGGTTTTGAGGTGAGTAATTTCTTCAGCTTAATGAAAGCCTTTGTATGCTCATCTGTCCACCATTCCGACAACTTGTGCTTCCTCTTCAGTGTCCTATACATTGTTTTGGAGCATGGTGTGGGTAATGGGATGTTTACCAGGCTCCTTAATGCCCTCTCCTCCTTGGCATAGTCCTTGATGAGGTCTCTGAAGTGGCTAGTCAATCCTAGGAATGACTCCAGATTAAGAGCATCCTCTGGCTGTGGCCAGTCGACAATGGCAGTCAATTTGGTCAAGTCCGGCATCACTCCTTCTGGTCCAACACTAGCACCCGCAAAAACACCCTCCTTCACAGAGAAACTGGATTTTGACACCTCAGGCACCCCCTGGGAGCTACCTCCTTAGGCTGTACTCTCTCTGTACAGATTTCAGCCTTAAGGTAGGTAAATACCTGGGAGGCTCCCTGGCTGTAGGGAGCTACCCACACTCCCTGGGAGCCTCCTGGTATTGTGTGTCTAGGCTCCCATAAACCCTAGATTGTGTATGCTGGGAGCTCCCAATGTCCTGAGGGAGGTACCACCTCCTGTCACTCTGTCACAGGGTGTCCGGGGTCTTTTTTTCTCAAAAATGCGGTTTTTCTGCTTTTTAGATTGTTATTTTAGACTCTTTCATTTCACCTTAGAATCAATACAATTATGCTACCAAATTCAAGTTCTTGTGAACCTCCATTTCACCTTAGAATTACTACAATTATGCCACCAAATTCAAGTGCTTGTGGATCAGCCTTGCGATGTACTTGTTCTTATTGCAACTGTTAAAATACAAAAAAAGCGGGGGAAAAGAATGAAAATAATGCTTGACATTGTATTGGTATGCTGTTTTTTTTTTTTTTGCTTTCTAGATTGTTATTTATACTCTTCCATTTCACTTTAGACTTGATACAATAATGCCAACTAATTCTTAGTGGTGGGGTGGATGAATAAAAATACAGCAGACGTATTTAACTCCATAAGTTACTCAAAATAGACCAGATGACCACTATATGTCAACTGGAAAAAATACACTGAATCTGGGTTTGTATGTCTGGCCATATTGGAATGCAGCAATGGAAAGTAAGACCTAAAATTAAATATTAAGGAATCTTAGAGGAATGAACGCCATAACGTAGGATTAAACTATGTATGTGAGACTCCCTGGTGGCTCCAACTGGTAGCCCCCAATTCCAGTTTGGTACCTTCCATACACATCCTCGCAGCCTGTGGTAGCTCCCAACTCCAATCTGGTAGCTTCCATATACTCCTTCGCAGCCTGTGGTAGCTCCCAGCTCCAGTGTGGTAGATCCCATAGACTCCCTCGCAGGGTGTGGTAGCTACCCACTTCTCTCTGGTAGTTCCCATAGACTCCCTCGCGGCCCTTGGGAGCTACCAACTCCAGTCCGGTAGCTCCCGTTATCTTCTTGCAGCCCTTTGTAGCTCCCAATCCCTGTCTGGTAGCTCCCAACCTCTTTCTCGTAACCTCTGGTAGCTACCACTCAACAGTGTGGTAGCTCCCGCACTCCTTATCAGAGCCTCTGGTAGCTCCCGATCCCAGTCTGGTAGCTACCATTCTCTTCCTTGAAGCCCTCGGTATCTCCCGGTCCCAGTCTGGTAGCTCCCAGCCTCTTTCTCGCAGCCCTTCTGCACTCCTTATTAGAGTCTCTGTTAGCACTTGGAGAGCGATCATTGAGTACTTGTATATTATGTCCTGAGAGTCGAGTACGCAAGTTCAACATTTCATATACAAGAAAGACTTTTGAATAAACCATTTTCATACAACAAAACCACATAAGACAGACTAAAATACACGGTTGCTAATTGTACAAGACACTCCACTTCCTAGTTTTGCTTCTGCTTCCCCTTCCCCTTTCCCATCCCTGGGTGGAACTGCATGAAGTCGATACTGCATATTTTTTTGGACTTGGGCGACGGTTCTTCAGAGTCGCTGTCTTCCTCTCTTTGATGTTTGCCTGTCAGTGGAACATGCGGAAGGGCTTTCGCCGGGCGATATAGTCTGGGAAGGCGTTGGACATAGGCCGTCGGATTGGCTTCGAGATCGGCCACGCGAATGGGTACCATGACGTACTCTGAAGTGTCACCAGCAGCAGAAAACCCATCCACATCCTCATCAACTACAGGCGAAATTGGACGGGAAAGACCTCGCTGGTGAGTATGTTTCCTCGTGTGAAGCCTACGGGGCATAGGGAGATCACCGCTCGTGTCGAACAATGTCCTCGAGTTGCTTGGACCTGCAACGCACCTAGGGGAGCCTTCTTCGTACCACTCGTCTCTGTCAACGTCCTGATCTTCTCCATCACTCGATTGCAAGTGTCGTTCTTGATGACCGGCACCAATGAACCGTCCATGAACTTTTGTCGTAGGTTCCCGGCGAACTGGTGAGGATAGAGGACTGGGGTCAGGGTGCTGGCGCAGCTGGCTGTCGGCAGAGGGGCTAAAATGCATAGTAAGATGATGGGGGGGTGAAGGATACTCTTCGGGCTGTTCTTCTACATCCTTACTGACCTCCTCATGGGGTTCATCTTCTTCATTCTCCTCATCGTCGCTAGCTGCAGATTGGCTCATTTTCTTCGCATTGCACTTCTTGGTCTTCTTGGGTTTGCCAGGACCGCTGTTGCTGTCTGAGGTTTCAAGAGTCCACTTTCCTGACTGTCAGACAGCGACTTTCTTGGCCCCGTTGGTTGACATCACTAGTGCGACGTTGCCTTGTTCCGCTTTCGGCAGTCTCTTCTCATCTGATAACGACATCGTCAATCTTTGTTGGGGTCTTAAAAAATCCCGAGAACATACCGTCAGTCCAAGACACCACTCGCAAGGCCTTCCTGGAGATGATCTCGGGAGGAGTATCATCGTGTACCCCATTCTTCCAAGCCTCTTTCAGCCAGAGGAGTTCATTGATTCTTGCTTTTGTGAGAGAAGTCGGAGTTTGGGTTTTCTTGACGGCATCGTTGACCCCACCTGCTCCAGGGACCTTCACGCTGTCATCCCAGTTGACGATACGCAGTTGGTGTTTGTAAGCAAAATCGGCCCAGCCTCTCCACAGGAAACCTCAACCACACGAGATTCCGAGCTCGTCTAGAAGATATCAATAGCATTAGAGTTCTGTAGAGACAGCGAAGCTGCATGATCTCCCTTAAGCATAAGAGACAAAAACGCACGCTCGCTGTCACGATCAGTGACCTTTGAGGCAGCTGAAGCCATTTGTCGACGGTCTCGCTGACGTTTGACGCGAAGGCGACTCTAATATGCTCACAACCCATCAGGACCTCCAGATCATGGAGCTGAGCCCTGATCTGGGTTGCATTATTCTCCCTCAAACCCTTGTATTCCTCTCTGTGGCCGAACATGACGCTGTGCTTCCCTTTCAGGTCAACAACGTAGCCAACGACCCAGAGTCCACGGTTCAGATAAGCTTGCCTTGCCTACCGGACATCGTCAGGTTTAAAGACTGGCGGGAGGAAGACGTGTAGACGTACCATATTCGCCATCGTGTGGGCAATTGATTTGATCGCCCCTTTCGTCGGTCCTTGTTTCATCTGCCCTTGAGAGTTGTATTCGTTTTGATACCAGGTCCTAAGCCAGGCGAAAGTGTCGCCATACTTCTTGGGGTCGCTCCAGTCGGGTCCAAGAGTCCTTTTTCCGCTCTCTGACCATTTCTGAGCCAGGAAGGATGCAGGGTTTTCTGAAAAGATTCACGTTTAAATGATCAGTGGAAACAAAATAGAAGCAACAAGGACTTACAGTCGCTAGGGATGTCACCATGATTGCCATTTTCCGCTGTCCACCACTTTTCATACATATTGAACCAGTTTGGATCCCGGGAGGCAATCACACTGTCCCCAATAGCGCAATATGCTGCCTCTACCAAGATACCCTCCACCTTGCAAACCTCTTTGACTGAGGCTTCATATGTTGACCTGTGAGCGTAAAGCTTCGCCATTACCGCTGCAGGTATTGGGCCTCGTTTCCGTTGCTCACTGGACTGGTTGTCTTCTTCGTCTTCCACCTCGTCACCATCAGCTGCAGTGACAAAGTCAACAGCTGTGTCAGAATTGCCCTCGTCAGTCGTCTTCTCCTTCTCCTTCCCCTTGCCCTTGGGTTTTCTACCCTTTCCTTGTCCTGTCATCACTGGCCGTTCTACCTCTTCTTCGCCTTTCTTCCCAGATGCTTGTTTAGTCACCGGGTGTTCATCCTCTTCTTTGTCTTTCTTCCCGGATGCGAAATCTCCTTTAGCCTCGTCTCTCATGCATTTGAGCACAGCTTTCCTGGTACGCATCCTGCCCATATTGATCTTCATCGCCTTCTCGATGGTTTTACCATAATCATCACCATTGTCGCTACTGTCGTCGTCGGTGACATCATCGTTCTCCAACTCATCGTCTACTATGTCGTTTGCCTCCTGCTTGCCTGTAGATTCCCCAGAAGTGTTGTGTTTACGACCATTCTCATCAGCAGACAGAGTCGCTGAACGAGACACTGTGGTGGAGTTGATAGAGCAAGAAAGAGTTTGTGACGTTGTCATTGACCAGTGCTCGTGTAAAGTAGGCAGATAGGCCATTAAATGCCTAACACCGGCATCATGCTCCTCGTCTGGCTCTACTGTCGCCTGGTCAATGGCTTTGACCCATTCCGGAGGCAACTCAGTCGCTGCTGACTTGAAATTGTCGAAGAGCTGCTCAGTGATTGCAGACACACACTGGCCGAGGATTCCACGGTGTGTAAATCTTGAGTAGTCGTATAGCTTCGTCGACGTTGGGGTGGTTTTGAGGTGTTGCGTCCTTTGGCTCTTCCAGGAAGAGGAGGAGGAGCGTTGGCGGTGCCGTTAGAGCGAAGACACATCGGTATGGTCTGCAGACAAGGAGTAGTTCTTGAGTAAGGAGGTGGAACTTGGTTTAAGTTGGAACAACTTACGAATTTGGTAGATTCCCTGAAAAAATTTGGAACTCCCAGGAAAAAGGTGGTTGACAACTCTTGGACAAAGAACCAGGTGATACATCGACAATAGATCTATCCAGGTATACAAAATGTAATCATTGTTTCCCTAACTTGTCCTGGGAAAGACGAGGCACAATTACAATTTAGGGCCCACTGTCCTATGTACTCGATTTGGTCATTTCGTTTAATATGTATCGTACCATGACACAGCTGATAATAAAAGTCCCAATCCTGCTCAGACTCAACCATACCCTGAAATACCCCCGAACCGATGCATCACCACTGTTGCCCATTCCTACAAACCGTCCCGATACCACATCCCTACTCACGATTTCCTCCAACTCGCCATGCAGCCTCCTCAAGCTCCAACCTATTTAATCCCCAGGGACGAGGCATTGCAAGCTCGGTTCATGATCCGCTGCGAAATTAATCCCAACATCTTCACCAAGCTCACAATTTGTCCCAATGGACCAGTAGGGGATCAATACCATGATGTCGATATCAATGGACAAGGCGTGCTTGACATCCACTGTGCTCACTGCGACGTTGCTTCCCGATGCGCCTTCATGTCTCCATACGAGCAGCTGCTCCTTCGGGCAGCATTTGAGGAATGGCAGCAGTACGCTAACACCAGGAATGAGCGGGAGGGTCGGTTAAACCATCTGAGGGGCAATCTGGACGAAGGTGAGCACTAGAATCTCTGGAGAGACACAATATCACTTACCCTGTACCAGACAGCTTGCGTGCACGTCATCGTCTTCAATCTATGGTGAGAGACTGGGAAGCCAAAGCTAGTGAGTCCTTCAGTTCTATCTAAACTTGTAAACTTGCTTACCCACCAATCTTAGGACAAGCACGTCTTCGTTGGCTGCAGAGATTGTTGATGAGAGGAACTGGTGCACGAAGGGATCCCATAATAATTGAGTGATGGACGTGGAGGGAAGGGCAAACAATGTACATACCTGTCATGTAATAATACTGAGATCAACTTCATTCAAGACTGGGGCATAGGTAGTTTACCGTCGTTGCAGACGACACTCTGAGTTCCTCGAGGCTCTTTGCCGAGGTTAGTTTAACGTCCTCACGGATGCTATGCCAAATAAACAAACGCGTCGCGTCAGATCACGTGAAAACAGAGGCACCTTGGGCTACGCTAGACTGACTCTCAGCCACATACGTGGCTCTTTGAGACACTCTCATAATTGATACAATGTATAATATATTCATAGGACCTACTTGATACAGTACAGGCAGAACTAAATACAATGTCTGGGTAAAGAAGATAAAAACCCAACAACTGCACGCTTGCAGCAGCTTTCTCTTGGAGTGAACGTCAGTGAAGCTACAATGCTCAGTGAGCAGGCGTGATACTGGAAACTCGACACTGGGACTGCTTACCGTGTCATAAAAAAAACCCTGGAGAACTAACTGGTGAGGACAATGTGACGGCGAGTAAAACCGGTCAACCTGTCAAAGATGTCCGACACTCTGAGAGCTGTTCCAAACATTAGGTCAACCAGTGGTCAATGAGGGAGGAAGAGATACTCACCGGCTCCTATGAGCTCCAGCTGCTCTAGAGGACATGAGGAGGATGCCGCAGCTCAATGTTGTAGACAATGAAGTGAGCTAGAGAGAGGTGTGAGGGCGTCATCCATCACAGGGACCATGGGATACTCACCACATAGACTCTAGCTGGCAGTGACATGAACAGGCTGATGTACCTTGACGACGATCTAAGTGTAGATGCGCCTGCCAGACGTACACATGAAGAGGATGATGGGTAGAGTCTGCGTTGGTCAGACTAAGCCTGCAGGCCAGCTCGTCAACGATAGCAACAGATAAAAGATGATGAAACGGGGACTTACAAGATGGCTATGAACACTGCAAACCTTAGCATTAACGGAGGGGACAAAGAACTTCACAAGTGACTGTCACAGACGATGAGACTTGTGACTTGAAGACCAGTTAGCTCGTCAACGGTAGCCACAGACAAAAGAGGATGGGGACGTACCAGATGGCCATGGGCACCATCAACCTTACCATGGACAACAGAGGGAGATGGAGAAGGTTTGAGGCCACCGTCCCAGACGGTGATGAGAGTTGTGGAGAGAACAAGAAAGGCTGACAAAGCTGGCAACGCATGTACTGTATAGTTCCCGACAGAAAGAAATCTTCACACTTTGGGCACTTAAGGGCGCTAAAGGACCTAAATGCTTGGAAATGCTTGGTCATAGCTTTAGCGCCCTTAAGCGCCCAAAAGTGTGAAGATTTCTTTCTGTCGGGAACCATACAGTACACGCGTCACCAGCTTTGTCAGGTTTTCCATCTTGTCTCAAGCACTCAAGTCCCTCCACTGCCTATGCCTCCTCCTCCTCCTCCTTGTGAGTACGCCCCTTCTAGTAGAACTACGTAGTATAGATAGTGCTAGAATGAGAATAGAATGTTTTCCACCTGCCCAAACGCTGGTGAAGTTGTCCATTGACAACGATATTATTTTATAGTCTTCTGTAGTTGAAAAAATCCTAAACGTTATGCTGACGGTTCAGGCTGGCAGGCCCTATGAACCCGTTTATTGATACAGAAGCCGGCGTCTCAGAAGACAAAGAAGAAGAGCCGCTCTTTCTTCCAGATAGCGAGGAAAAAAGAGGAGGAGGCAGAGAAGTGGGAGGGAGAAGAAAGTATGTTTTTTATGTCCAAGTGTATAGAATAGTTATTGACCCTTTTCTGTAGTGTTTCACGATGAAAAACCAAGCACTGCACCATCATGAAGAAGCTGAAGAAAGTACACTGTGGGACGCGTTTATCCAGCGCAGCAAGACGCGTGCAAACACCAGTGTTCCTCCAATTAACGTGTCCTCGGATATCAGTGATGAAATATTACATATCTCGCTGCTCCGACAGGTCAACCCACCCGCGTTTTGGCATGTCAAATGTAAAGTAAGTAGGATTTGTGGTAATGTCCCGTTTCCATACTGACATAGGAGCTACATCATCTAGCCTGGGTCAGAATATGAGCTCGTCTCTGTGCTATATGAGCGTTTTACCACACCAGACGGCTTTCCTTCTGTCCAACCTTCAACCACACCTCCACTGCAGGTCCCAATACCAACTCAAACCCCTCGGATGTCCCGTTTCCATGAGGCCTTTGACACTGTTTGGCGAGGTCTTCACTCAGGGAGCGAGATACCTGAGATCCATGCCGAATTGGAGCGAATCTTGCAAAACGAATACGTCGGTAAAGACTGGGATGCTGCTGTATCAGCTACCATCCTGGAAGAGGAGACTGGGCTGCAGGCTGCCTTGGATACAATCAACTCGTTGGAGCAGCAGTGGTTGTCCCAGAACAGTGTCTCTCAGGGGATGACCACATCCACCCAGGCCTCAGTCCCTAGTCCTGCTCCTGCAGCTACAATCTCATCCTTTGGTCCAGTCGCTCCTTGGCTCACCAGGAATATGACCACCGTCCCCGAGCCATCATCAGTCACCGAACCAGTCAATCCGTCTTCAGTCACCAATCCTTCTCCAGTCACCCATCCTTCTCCAGTCACCCATCCTTCTCCAGTCACCCATCCTTCTCCAGTCACCCATCCTTCTCCAGTCACCCATCCTTCTCCAGTCACCCATCCTTCTCCAGTCACCCATCCTTCTCCAGTCACCCATCCTTCTCCAGTCACCCATCCTTCTCCAGTCACCCATCCTTCTCCAGTCACCCATCCTTCTCCAGTCACCCATCCTTCTCCAGTCACCCATCCTTCAGCTATCACATCTGCCCCCTTCACGTCACCTTGTCTCATCTGTTCTGCCTTGCGCATACCTAGCCTCTCGGGGTGGGTCTACATCGAAGCAGAGCCTAAACTCCATCCATCCTTTGCCAAGTCAGCACCTCTCATCCAGTTTCTTCAAAGTTGTAACTATGTGAGGCGTAGTCGCAGTGGAGAATTGGTCTCTGCCCAAGAGATGGGTCAGCTGCTTCAATGGACTCCGCCAGCTATCAAACCAATGAGCTGGGTCAGAGTGAGGAAGGGCATGTATACTGGTGATGTGGGTTTCGTAGTCAGACTAGAAACCTCGGGTCCAGCCCGGCGAGTTGTCGTTCTCGTCATTCCTCGGTCTAGCAGCGACTCAGTCAAGGGTAAACAGAAAGCCACCGAAGGTCGTGGTGAACAGCACCTATTCAGAGAAAATGTCGACGAGCCACTGATGACTGGGCGAGCGGGGAACGGTTTGGAATACGAGAACGGACTATTGGTCAAGGCATTTGACATCAGTTCTGTGAGCTATGCAGACGTCGATATCTCGTACCACACCAGGGTCCTTTTCAACCAATGCCAACATCCATTGTTGCAGACCCATCCACTTCCAGTGCCATCTAGTTGGATTTTTGAAGCAGATGAAGAAGTTGATACCTTGAAGAGGCTAGCTGATGGTGCCGAGAAGCCAGCTTGGGCTCAGGTCGAAGAACGTCGAGGGAAGAACCGAGAGGAAGAAGGCCAGTCGGATGTAGAGGACAACCCGCAATGCTTCGATCAGCTCATGGCTCTAGCGGAGACACTCGACAAGAAGAAGAAAACAAGAATAGCAGTGAGGTCACCACAGATAGAGAAAACGCTGATACGGCCAGGAATGGTTCGGGAAGTTAGTGGGGAAAAATGTTTGGTGTCATACTTGGATCCTGCTCAGCCTGAAGAATGGGTCAAGCAACTCAACATCCGGAAGCGGTTCCGTTGCACAGATAATGTCGTTGTTTCTCATGGAGACGCTCTCATTCATGGAGTCATAGTCAATATTTCTGGCGAGACCTGCAAGGTCATAGAAATGGCAGGCCATCAAGATTATAGGGCAAGTTATCTTTTTATCGAGATTTACATACAAATTGAGTCTTAGAGCAGGTCTACCATTTCCATGTCAACACATGTAAGCGTGTTGGTGCCCAAGATTCAGATGGAGGTCATTGTCTTCCCTGGATAGACCAGCATGTCTCCAGCCGTCAAGGCGCTGGAAAATACGCTAGCTACACAGGCTACATCACAAACGTCTTCTACCCCAATCCGTATACCAAGGTAGAAGTGTATTTTCCTCTCTTGAATGAGTCAGCCATCCTGCAACACGACGACATTGTTCAGGTGTTGTGAGTCTTATACTTTTTTTTGCTATGATCTCTTCCTCACCTTGAATTGTAAAAACAGGTCAAGAATGTTGCTGAAGGACGTATTGCCTCTTGCTCCGCATCAAAAGCAGTTTCATCAACTTGACTGGGATCAGGATCACGAAGACCAGGACCACGGTGCAGCACAAGGAGATCCAGCGTCTCAATCCCTAGCCATGCCGGAAACCTCTGCAAAGATGGTGCCCAAGACACCTCGCGCACCTTGGGAGAACATTAATGTCATTGTCATTCGTGGTCCGATGAAATTTTATGAAGGCATTGTTGTCAATGTTTCGCGAGGAGACACCATGCGGGCATTCCCTAGTGGATTGCACGTCACAATCAGCTTCAGTCAGGTCATGACATACACTCACAGAAACGCAGGGAGAATGGAGATTGATTATAGTTGGATTCGTGATGCGAAGTGAGTATTAGCTTTTTTATTGCCTCTCATGATCCAACGACTGACTTCGTGAGCAGTACTGGACAGGGACTAAACGAAGCGCACCCTTTAAAGCACTCCCAGCGGTACTATCAGCCTAAGTTCTCTGTCAAACCCATCAAGATCCCCAAAGCCTCTTCGTCTGCATCCACTCTTCCCCGCTCTCTCACTCCACCTCCACCCCATCACGAACAAGTGGCTCATGATGGTGGTGCCTGGGACCCCACCTACTCCGAACTCGACTGGCCATTACTTACTACGGAATCTCTACCGACGTGGATGCACCCTCCACTCGACGGGAAGACATTCATAGCTACTCACAAACCCAAAAACCGACCTGAACAAGACCGAAGGCATGCGACTCCCTTGTTGGATCTCAAGAAGGTGCGCCTTCAATATGGTAAAAGCAAACCCTTCCTTGTGGATCTGGCGGAGGTCTATCCAATGCCTGTGAGAGCTACAGCTCATGAAGGAGGCATCCTCATTTGTTTTGGGGAACATGCAGGCAAATATGCTCGTCGTCTCTATGTTCGGTTTAACACAAAGGACGGCCACGACGAGGAGCCCTGGATGGTGGTGGCGACTTTCAGAAACTGGGGAACAGCACAGGAGGAGGTCTGGGACGAGGAGTTGCTTATTGAAGCGAGCGATTGTGCGAGTGCCAGTCCGATATCTCGTGATAGTCCATGCTCTTCCTGGGTGCAGGAGAGAAAAGCAGCGTTGAGAAAGAAGCGACAGCAGAAACACCCGTCCAAGAAGAAGAAGGAGGAGTGATTTATTGGACATTTTGCACGCATCCATACCCCCTGTATTACATCTACTTTGCATGAACATACTTGTTTGGACTTGCTGTCGGTTTGGTATCAATATTGCGTGTATTTGTTCATTGTAAATACTTGTATTCATTTGTAGATACTTCAATTCTTGATAATGGAGATACATTGTAATACTAAGACTGATCATAAGGGTGCTTGTCCGAGACGACGTTAAACTACATTACTACGACCCATTGTAATGGGAGATGGACAGAAGCAACAGATGAGGATCACTCCAAGGTAAGTTAGATTGTGCTAGCTGGCTGATGGAAAATGGTTTAACTGACTATAATTTGGCAGTCGCTAGTCTTGTGCGCATGGATAGCGTTCTCTTCATTGTCCCACGCCAATAAAGCCAGCAAGAAGTCAATCTGCTCGGTTTCACTGATAGAGGTGCGCTGGTACTCGTCGTCCTCGTCATAGTCATCGTAGATGTCGTGATAGTCAGTGTGTACGGTGACAATACCACCGTCGGAAACGCAGATCGTGAGGCCCAGAATAGGATCCTCCAGGCAAGGCAGTCAAGGACTGACTGAGCGAGCTTGGGGGCAACGTGAGAAACAATGGCCCACTTGGCTTGCTCACGTGTGGAGCTGTTGTCTTTGAGATAAGACACGGTGTTTACTGGAGGATGCAGGGCTGAAGTGAAGGAAATTGGCAAGTCGGCAAACTGAAGGACTCTGGAGATGGAGCACGCTGCAGTCAAGTCCGACGCTGCAGAGACGGAGCACTCTGCAGTAAAGTCGTCGTCGTACATGGACGCGTCGTTGAAATAGAACATGTCGTTGAGATAGTATATGTAATAGTAGGACATGTTTGTAGTGGGGCCTTGGGTGGTTCAGAACACATTTTATACTGTTCATGACCAATTTGTCGAGAATGTATGTGTTTGTCTCATTATCTCGTAGATGTAGAACAATAAAAACTAGATGAGCCGAGGGTGACGACAATGGCCTCAGCTACACTGTTCAACTTCTCTTTTTCGTGGTTGCTTTCAGTTCTTTCAGTGTAGATACTTTACTTGGATTCATTTGTAGATACCTTCAAGTCTTTTGAATAGAGTTACATGGTAATACTAAGTCTGATCGTAAAGGCGCTTGTCCGAGACACGACGTTAAACTACATTACCCTGACCATACCGATGGGAGACTGACTGAAGCTATAGATGAGGGGGAATCCAAGGTAAGTTAGATTGCGCTATCTGCCCAATGTAAAACGGTTTTACTTACTAGATTTTAACAGTCGCTAGTTGCTATCCAGCTGGATAGGATCAGACATCGTGCCAAGGGGGAGGTCGACAGAAGGATTGGTAAAGCACTCAGGGCATGCTTGATTAAAGCCAAGCTTGAATAAGTGTTCGTGAAGACAGGGATGGTCAGCTAGTAAGAGAGCTGTTAGAGGACGAATATGAGTGAGAAGGTGAGCATGCACATGAAATCTCCTTTCCAAACTCTGCAATTATTGTCCAAAATTCCAGGTATTCATGTTCTATGGTCTCATATTCTAATAAGAGTGTGTCGGTGAGTGTGGGTTCTGAGGGCCAGCTTAGAAGAAAACTCACCCCGTCTGTGTGCAACAATAGCCTTTTCTTCACTGTCCCACGCTGCCAAAGCCAACATGAAATCAATCCCCTCATCTTCACTGACCGAGATCTGGTGGTACTCGTCGTCCGTGTCGTCATGGTCGTGGAAGCGAGAGTGCGTGGTGATCCAACCTCGGTCAGAGACGCTGATGGTGAGGTGGAGAAGTGGATCCTCTGCGACAAGGAACTCAAGTACTTCCTCAGCGAGCTTAGGAGCGACTTGAAGAACGATAGACCATTTGGCTTGCTCGCGCATGGAGAGGTGGTTTTTGAGGTAAGGCACAGTGTTGACCGGAGGATGCAAGGTAGAAGTGAATGACTCTCGCAAGCCAGCTTGACGGATCACCTGTGAGAGGGAGGTCGCTGCAACAAGGTCAGCGAGGTAGGACATGACTGGAGTTGGGCCTAGGATGGTTGAGATGACGTTTTAATACCCTTCATGGTCACTATTTTTTGAGAGTATCAGATGGAGTAGTCATCTCGTAGTAGTAGAACAATAAAGATTTTTTATTACCATTGTCTTGCTCAAAAGAAATGGTGTCCACAATGATGTAAAACTAGCGGGATTAGCCGATGGCGACAACAACAATCGGATGAGTTGTACTGCCTCCGCTTACCCCAATCAGCATATTGTTTTGGTTTCCTTTTGCAGCTCAAATAGCCACAAGGACAATGGTAAGTTACGAGTTAATATTAAGTTCTGAAGGACTCAATCTTAGGTTTCCTTTCCTGGCTTGCAGCAGCACGTGCTGGCGTAGTACAGTGTTCAGCACCTTGCAATATACCACCACCGCTATCATTTTCATGATTTTGTCTATTGCAGCATGGCCAGTCGCTATAGGTCGCCAAAGAAACCTCGGGACAAATTCACAGCCCAGGATTATAGGCCTAAGGTCATCGGCCCTGGTGCAGGCATGAAATGACGAAGGAAGGGGGAGGAAGATCTGGTCTACCTCGGTGGAGGTGTGTCTTTGACCCAGAAATCAAATCATCCCCGTCTTCATGGCCAAGTTGGGCTGAATGGTGATCATCCTGCTCGACTGGATGAGGAAAATCAACCACTTGCTGCCATAGCGCCAACCAAAGAAGACGACGTTGTTCCATTGTTGCAGGAGTTTATGCATCCCGAGCCAGCCTCACCTCATAAACAATCCCAAAAGCTGAAGAAAGAGCGTCAGTGGAGACGTTGGCTGAAGGTCACCATACCGACGCTGGTGGAACCCTATATGGATTTGCTTAGAAGGACTAAAAAACTTGCGTCATGACCCTGATAACCAGTTTGAGGAGAGCTGTGAGTGTCAGAAGGGTCGCTGGCATTCGGTGATCATTATTCGCTTCTTCAGTACGTCTGTTATACTTTTCACATTCAATCATCTACTAAAAATGACTATTATTTAGGTATCGAGACCGTCAAGCTGTGGATTTGTGACCAATGTGCTCCTGCCGCGGTCCAGCTCGTCAAGAACGGTTTATTTCCATGTGCGCCAGTGTTGCCCATGCTGGCGGTTGATATCTGTATGCTGGAATTCGTGGCTCGTCTGTACCTGCGGATATCACCCAACGTGACAGCCTGGACTGGAGCACTTATGGAGCAACTTTCAGAGCAAGGTTACCGACTGCATGGGCAGGACCCCTTACGCCGGCGTTTTGGGAACTGCTCTCAGGCCAGGACGCAACTGAGGAAGTGGTCAAAATCAAGTTGGAACATGCTAGAGATCAGCTGTTAAGTTCTGCACGGCCTCAGGAGCCAGCACCGTCCACACCTATCATTGCCGGCTCAACCTTGCCCCCAACTACCCCATCCGAGACTCCACCAGAACCAAGTGAACGACGAAATCGTCCTAGTGAATATCTCCGTTCACGATGTCCAAAATGTTTTGGGAGCACATCGCTGGAGGAGCCCACCCCTGGACCTCGATGTTTCGTCACCATAGACGCTTGCTTCACCCAGAAACACAACAAGAAGAGTGGACGAGACCCTCCCTGGTTCCACCCGGACACTTTTTTCATTCCAGAGATGACAGTGAAAGAGTGGGAGAGGCTTGTTGAGGATACAAGGTCTGGTCGTCCGCCCACGCATGGAAAGAGAGACGATGAAGACTTACCGCAGGACCATTTCGAGCATGGGATGCGTGTACCCAAGTCTGCCCTCGACGGGTGCCAATCCAGCTTTCACGCTGCTCAGGAGAACTTGGCTAAGTCACCAGCTGCAGGCTATGACGCGACCGCTTGCGCCAGAATGTTTTGTATCCACGATGCGGCGCTCTTTATGGTATCCATGGAGTCTGTGGGCGAGAAACAACACTACGCCCTAGCCATGATTGCGACTCTTTTCGAACATTTGCCTGATGACTGGAAGATAGGATTGCTCTACGACATCGCATGCTAGCTAGAACAAAGCTGCCTCAAGTGGGGGTTTTTAAAGCAATTCCACAAGCAGATTTTTTGGGCCGTTTCCGTATTTCATGCCTATGGTCATAACTGGGCATGTCAACTAATCTACCATCCACGGAAACGGGTCTGGTTTGGTTTCTGTGATGGCGAAGGCTGTGAGCAGTGTTGGAGCTGCCTGAATCACTTGGTAGCGTACACCAGAGTTGTTGGGGTAAGTCATCATTATTCATTGCATGGAAAAAATTGTTAACAAGTCTACAGTATTATCTCCAGCTATACACGTTGGACATGCAACTCCACCGCCATAACGATCTGGTTTTCCTTAGCTCGGTGAGCTCTCTAGAGAGGAAGAAGAGGATGGTATATAATCGGCGTGAGGACGCCACCAAAGACCTGGCCGAATCCACACAAGACGAAAGCTTTCTCAGGGCGCAGTGGAATGAGCAGGTTGAAGCACAAACTAGACCTCTTCCTAGTGCGTTTACATTCGGTTTACAATATTGACAAGACTGACGAGTATGGGATGCTTTATTTAGGACAACATGCTCATGCAGGTAAAGCAGTCGTAAAAGAAGCCCTTCGCCTTCATGAAAGCCTGGACGTCATCGAATCCAAGATAACTGACCTCGAGCGGGTGATAATCTCACCAAATACCGAACGTTACAAGACTGTGGCTATGTATGACGAACTAGTCAAAGCTCGTCAAACAAGGGACCAACAACAGGATTAAGCTCGCTCAGAAGGAATGGCAACTAGGTGCAGCAGAACAAAGAGAGCTCAAGAACCTCCAAAACCATCCCTTTTACACGAAACGTCTGAATGCACTTGCTCTCAAGCAACGCCTGCGTCAGAAGTTGATTGCCCGGAAGTTTGAGTTAACCTGGCTCGAAAGGTGTTATCGACACCAAAGAAGCGGTGAGCATCTCTATGGATTAGCAGAGTACAGTACTGACTACGATAATGATTTGTATTACACAGAAGAACGCCTTCACGCTCATAATCAGGATGCCATTCAACACCGAGATCTGAGTATAAACGTGTTGGCTAATAAATACAACACACTCTGTGATGAGATCTCCTCTCTCATATGCCAGGGAAAGGCTCCTGTTCAGGCTGTTGCACCACAGAGGATAGAGAAAGGAAGCCTCTTCAACTTGGACGTTGATGAGGACATTTGGCAGGATGCAGGCCTCGGTGAAGATGAAAATGATTTGCCACCACCGTGGATGGCCAACGACGATGTCCGCAAGGGTATTAGAGCTCTTCTGGAGCTCAACCGGGCAACTAAGGAGGAGGAACGCTTAGTGAGGGAGGAAAAGTCGTTGTTTGAGTGGTTTGCAGAAGAATGGCAGACAGTCTTGCTGGCAATTGAGTCGTGCAAAGGTGAGGGTCTTTTTATATGTTACAGCTTTTAACTTATTGGCTTTTATGATTCAGAAAATGAAGGTCTTCTTCATCAACTGCAACAGCGCAAGCAGTTCCTCTTGACGGCCTATGTCCACTGGGAGCGGTCCATTCTGATTGACGAGAACCTTGCCTGGGGCGCAAAACGGCCTACAGATGGTGAAATTGGAGAAGTACGAAGACAAAACCTTTTCAATTCAACAATCGGTGATAGCGAGGGTGATGATGAATTCGGGACGGAGTACATGGAGGGACACAGCGATAGTTTGACGGAGCATCTTGACTCCCAGGACATAATCGAGGGATACAGAGATTTGGAGCGGGGCGAAGTTAACTTGACCTGACACTAACAGTAAATTGAGTTGTTTAACGTTGTAATATTAGGAACCGAATAGTTTAACGTGTCTTGTCTTATGTAGTTATGAAAATCATTTATTGAAAAGTTTTCCTTGTACAAGCTGTTGCACTTGCGTGAACTACAGCTTGTCAATTTTGAAGGCAGAGTAGCAGAGTGGTAGCTACCACTGTCCTCCAGGGAAAGAGTGGGAGCTACCGAGGGAGGCGTGGTAGCTCCCACTCCCCTCCCAGGAGAGAGTGGGAGCTACCACACCTTCTCTGGTAGCTACCACTGTCTTCCAGGGAGAGAGCGGGAGCTACCACGCCTTCTCTGGTAGCTACCATCACCTTCCAGGGAGAGAGTGGGAGCTACCAGAGAAGGCTTGGTAGCTACCAGAGGAAGAGGGAGGTGGCATACAAACGAGATGTATAATTGCTAGGTACATATTCACATAAACTAGTTAATTGGCAAGGCAAGGGAAAGAGCAGGCGGGTGGGCCAAAGAAAGTGATGCGAGGGAAGGTGAGGCCACAGGTAATAATCTATGTATATATCTAACTATATACAGTGGGTCAAAAAATTGTCCACATGTTTCGCATTTTTGGAAAGATTGCCAATTTAAGCAATACTGAGTAGAGATATTAAAATGTGGTCAGTGATGGGCAGAAAGCCCTTGATAAACGCTACAATATTCTGTCTGTTTTGTCTTATTTGGCTTAAAACTCATGGAGATATGACTGATTTAAAATGGTATGTCATTTGGACAATTTTTTGACATGCAAGTGAAAATACAGAAAGTGCTAGCTCAGTACTTGGTATGCCCTCCTTTGGCCTTCAACACAGCCTCAATCCTTCTAGGCATGCTCCTGATCAATTTCTGACAATCTTCTTCTGTGATTTCATCCCACTTTTCAGCTGCTCTGTCCCATATTTCCCAAACTCCAGAGGGTGCTGTGTCATATCCATTGAGCTTGTGTTTGAGGGTTGTCCAGAGGTGTTCAATGGGGTTCAGGTCAGGAGATTGAGCAGGCCAGCTCATGCAATGGATGTTGTTGTCTTCAAACCACTTGGTGGCCAGTTTTGACTTGTGTTTAGGATCATTGTCTTGCTGAAAAATGGCCACCTCTGGATCAACACCCAAAATATCCATGCTCTCCAGAAGGTTGTTCTCCAAAATGTCCACATACTGCTCTGCATTCATCCTGCCCTCCACCTCTGCCATGTTTCCAACTCCTTCCCACCCATACATCCCCACACCATGATATTTACTCCTCCAAATTTGACTGTTTCCACCACATTTCTCTCTCCCAAGGATTCACCCTTCCTCCCCCACACATACTGCTGTCCATCTGACCCATATCGATTGATTTTAGTCTCATCTGACCAAATAACCCTTTTCCAGTCATCCACAGTCCAGTTTCTGTACTTCTGTGCAAAGTTTAAACGAGCCTTCCTGTGAGCTGCAGTGAGTTTGGGCTTCTTCTTCGTTTTAGATGTGTCCACATCATGCCTGAGAAGGGAATTTCGAATGGTTTGGGTGGAGACAGGTTGGTCAAGGAGGGGATTGATGTTTCTGGCCACTTCTGTAGCATTTTCAGCTTTGCCAGTGTTGATTTGTTGGATAGCAGCACGTTCATCAGTGGTAGACAGCTTTCTAGGACGCCCTGCTTGATGGTTCTCCTTGTCAGGATACATCTCTTTGGCCAGAGAAGCAATCTTTGACTTGGATACCCCAGTTTTAGCAGAGATTTCCCTGGATGAAGCAGAAGTTTGGAGGAGAGAGAGGATATTGTCTTTCTGGGTGGATGTGATGGGTCTCATGATTTGATGAGGGCTATAGAACAACTGGATGCCCTTATATATGGTCCAGCTGGCAGCTATGATATCATTATGATGTAGCCATTGCATCATTGTACAACTCCACTTATGATGTCATCTATGAGACATCACATAGTTACAATACTGATTTTGAAGTGGCAACTCAAAAAATTGTCCAAATGACATACCATTTTAAATCAATCATATCTCCATGAGTTTTGAGCCAAATAGGACAAATAAAACAGATTATTGTAGCTCTTATCAAGGGCGTTCTGCCATCACTGACCACATTTCAATATCTCTACTCAGTATTGCTTAAATTGGCAATCTTTCCAAAAATGCGAAACATGTGGACAATTTTTTGAACTGTATCTGATTCAATTGATGTTGCAAGAGTTCCCGTTAGATTCCTGGGTCTGACAAGCAATCTAAAGTGTCTATACTTTTTCCCTAACCCGATTATAAGGCCTGATAAAAATCGGATAGATACCAGCTTTATATATTAAACTATATAATAAACTGACTACCAAGAATTTCATTTGCCTAGGTGCCACCTCTATGTTTGAGCAATGATGACTAGAAAGCTATAAGTAATATTGCTAAGTAGTAAGTACAATGTAGAGACATATTTTTGTGGTAGCTAGCTACATTAACTACATACATGAGACACAAGTAAGACTTTAAAAAGCATAAGAACCAAGCTTATAAAATAACAATCTAAAAAGCAGAAAAGCCGCATTTTTGAGAAAAAAAGACCCGGACACCCTGTGACAGAGTGACAGGAGGTGGTACCTCCCTCAGGACATTGGGAGCTCCCAGCATACACAATCTAGGGTTTATGGGAGCCTAGACACACAATACCAGGAGGCTCCCAGGGAGTGTGGGTAGCTCCCTACAGCCAGGGAGCCTCCCAGGTATTTACCTACCTTAAGGCTGAAATCTGTACAGAGAGAGTACAGCCTAAGGAGGTAGCTCCCAGGGGGTGCCTGAGGTGATTTTGATGCCGACAGGGACAGTTTTCTCTTCCTGACTCTCGTCAGTAACTTGGTAAGCTTCTCCATCATCTCCTCAAAGGTATTTGCTGCTGACGCCCCATCATCCACAAAGAGCTCCAAAACTCCTTCTACCAAAAGGTCTCCCAGAAGGTCTGCCATCATTTGTGCAAATGTCGATGGGGCACCTGTGAGTCCAAATGGCATTCATTTGTACCAAAAGTAACCCCTTCCTTCCACGAAGAAACACGTATATGGTTGGGACTCCGGGTCGACCTCGCAGGCATAGAATCTTGAAGCCAAGTCGAAGAGGGATAAGTACCGGTGTCCACTAACCCGTTGTTGTTTGGGTTGGATATCCCCTTGAGGCATTGGTGCGACTTTCATGACTTTGTTGACCACATCAAAGTTTTGACAGATCCTCCATTTCTGTGCAGGCTTCTCTCTGGGCCTCGGTGGCAGTGGAAAGGAGGGCCCTATTCCCACAAGCAAGCATTGATCGTTGACACGATGCTGTAGCTCTTCCAATGTCAAGCCGCCACCCTCATGAGCCTTTTGGGCTAGTGTCGTAGGTGATACGCACTTGACCTGATCTGGGCGGCACTGCTCTATTATGCCAGCCTTCAACATCTCGTCAATCTTTTGGTGGAAGAACAGTTTTTGAGGTGGTGTTAGAGGTTGTTGATGTACATTTTTTTGGAAATTGGGTGTTTTCAGGTATGTTGAGCCAATGCACAGCACCTTCTACTCATGGTCACGGAAAGTGACGGTCTCCCATGCTTCTTTGTGCTGTAGAATTTTCCTTCACCTTGAGCTAGACAATACCCAACTTAAGCCCAAGTTTCAGTCCATTGATCTTTGGGATGTTTAATACCCATCTGTGGCAAAAGATCGGGGCAAAGCCGACATTGCGTGTGCAAGATGGACTCAAACTTTTTATATACGTTTGGATCATGGGACCGTCACTTTCCGTGACCATGAGTACAGCATGGACTTTGCTGACTGATAGTGCAAAGCAGTTCCTCCTCTGACAAGTCGTCCCCAATAGTGATCTCTTTCAAGACGCGGTCAACCCTAGGTGGTAAGAATGGATTTGACTTTCACATAAAGATTTCCTCATCCTTCAACCCCTCTGTAGGCATTTCATCACTGAGAGGTCCCTCGACGACGGCGTCATCGACTGATACATGACATACTGGGTGGTCTGAAAGTGCAGCTGTGTCAGTTGTAGGGTTCATATCGAGAGGATTACTGGCAGAGACTTCCCTCAAGGGGGGTGCACGACTACCCCCCACGAAGTTTTTCGCATGCTTTTCCTTCTACTCAGTGTCCACCGTCGTCTCCCAACCACTCTTGCTCTCCTTTTTATCAATCTCAGTGCAACTTCTTCCACCACCTTCTTGATGCCTTCCACTGTCTGCCACTGTAAGTTTTTCTTCTTTTGTTTCCAAACGTTTCGTTTAGCTCTTCTTCTTGCAAATATATTGACACCCCGTTGTTGCCAAAATATCCATGGCTCTTCTTCGTCCTCTACCTCCTCCAGTATAACCTTGCACTTGAAGGTGGGCTGCTCATGTTTCTCCAAGGCTACCATTGTGATGGGATTAGTAATGCTCTTAGTTTGTATCAGGTTATTGTTTGAGACTCGCCTCGAGGGGGGATCATGCTGATTGCCCCCCATTTCTTCTCCATGCTGTATCAAGAGCTCGTTCTGCAAAACCACTGAACCTGTCCCACAAGGTGTGTGTATAATGTCCCCATCATAATTGTGGTCAGCTTTGAACTGAGCTAATAATGGTTTTCCAACCAGGAACTCCCAAGCCCCTCCACTGTCAAATACCTCAAAGCTACCCTCTATTTCCACACCCCCAAGACTGAGCCGTCCTTCCCAGCATCTTTGGCTTGGAACTATGGTGCTGTTTGCCATGCGTAACTGCTTGTATGATGCTTTCCACCCTGTGAGTCATTCCTTAACTTGGTGATAAACATCCTTTGACATTGCTGCTACCATAGCCCCATCATCGAAAAATCCTTTCACCAAAACCACCCCATCTACTCCGAGTATTCCCAACTCATGGACGAATGGTACCACTCTTTTGTCCTCATCTTGCACTGAGTACAGATCGACAATCTCACATTCGGGTGACTTGTTTACATCAGGAACAGAAGTATAGTTACGTTCAGTCCATGTGGGGCCTGCCTCGTTCTCCCTAGGCCAAGCCTCCTCCCGCCTAGGGACCTCTACTCCTCCCAGCCTTGTATCATTCTGGGCCGTCTGTTGGGCATTTATGCAGACGGCCCTTCTCCATTTCCCTGGCTCTCACTCCCATACATTCCTTCATACCCATATCCTCCATATCCATACCCTCCATAACCATACCCTTCATAACCATAGTCCATGAAAGCCATAACTACGCTATTGGGGTCATCTCGCAAGTATGGACCCAGCTCGCTGCTGTACAGTCGCCTCCATGCCTTCTCCTTCTCATTCAGGGTTCAGTTTTGACACATGTCGCCTCAGTGGCCACCTTTTCCGCACTGGAAGCACTCACCAGTACACACGTTGGAAGTGCCAGGCTCGAGAGGGTAGGGATGTTCAAATGTGACCAGGGTAGCATTGCCTCCATGCCGCTGAGCCCATTCCTCCTTTTGGGTATGGTATGCCTGCCGACCTGTCTCAGTGTTGGGGTGGCATATTAATGCTGTGACGTTCCTTCGGAGGATGGCTCTTTGTGCCTCAGTAAGATGTGTGATGCTTCGTTGTGGCTGTCTGAATCCTCCACCTCTTTGTCCATATCCCCAACCTCCATATCCTCCACCATTGTATCCACCCCTGAAACCACCATAGACTGGGACATTGGCTCCAAGGCTAGCAGCTGCAAAACGTCCAGTGAGTCCTCTTGTTGGTGTCTCTGGCGCTGGACCCGCCATGCCCAAAATCTGATCATACCTCTCCATCAACTCCTTCTCCTTCTTCTCCTTCTCTGCTTCCTTCTCCTTTTCCTCCTGTAACTTCTTCACCTCCTTCTTAATGAACTCGATGTCGGCTGCCTTGATTGCCTCCCAGAATGATGTCCAATCTTTCTGTGCTGACAGCACCAGGCCTTGAAGAATGTTGGGAAGGTTGTGCCAAACTGGGACAATGAGGAATTCACTCTCGTGAATACCGGCGTTATGTGCCAGCTCGTCAAGCTTATTCGCCATTTTGATGTGACTCCACACTTCAACTCCTCCTTTCTCAACTTTCTTTCCTAGATCCTCCTCTGGCATCCTGTACACTGATAGCTCTGTTACATAATCTCCTGCACTCTTCTTGACCTGGACTGGCTTCAGCCAACGCTTCTCGAACCTTGCTACTAATTCCTTCCATATAGTAGGTGGTGTTTCCTCCTCCATAACCTTCTCATACCATACTTCTGCTGGACCAGATGGAAATAGAAGGTCCTTGAAGTCTTCAATACGCTCTTTGTCATTGACGACGTGTGATAATCTTTGTTTTGCTTTTTTGATGAAGACATGCAGATTTTCGGAGGCATGGCCATCACCATAGAAGAGACTAAGTTCCTCCAAGGGCATCGTGCGCTGGCGGTTAGGGTGTGGTCTAGGGGTTGTGTTTTTGGAAAAGGTGTGTTGTATGGTGGGAAGGACAGTAGACCGTCATCACTTTCTGATGATGTTGATATGGATGACTCAGTGGAGGACAATATAATTGGTTGGGATTCTCTCCAGGTGACTGGAGTGAACCACAAGTCAAAGTCAGGTGCGGTTAGTGTAGTTGAACTGTCTCTTGTAGTAGGACTTGGGGAGCGAGAATTGTCAAAAAATTGACCACGGTATAGCGCCAGGGTGTAGTGAGTGGTTCGGGTTCAGAAACTGGCAGTGAGGACATATAAGAGACTGGAAACCGGCAATGTGGACTGAAAATGTGGGTGACGTGTGTTCTTTTATGTCTGGTTGTGATGGTGGTGCAGGGAAGTTTCACAGGTATCGAAGCTCACTCTCGTCACCAAGATGGAGACAGCTGAGGGGGAACCTGACCTAACTCGAGTGCCAACGTGGAGTCACGTCGTGGTTCTGTGTCTCTCGGGTATCTACTACAAAGCTGTATCTAGGTAGAGGCTGCAGCCAAACAAGTACAAACAAAGGAGCCATAATCCCTTATCCTCCTACTCCAACATACTAACGTGTACCCATTCTCTATAGTCATGCTAGAGCTTACTTAAGCTAGTCCAGCCATCCATCCTTCAGTGTTGTGACTGCTCAGTGTGCTGGTGTAGCCAGCAGTGATGAAGACTAGAAGATGATGATCTGGTTGATTCATTCTGCCTCGCCTACAAGGCTCTACTCTACCTAAAGCTTATGGCAAACATGTACAAACAATGACTAATCCTCACAGAACCCCCTACTACATGTGCCCCCACTAAAAATGGCAACGCCCTCGTCACCTGTAAGAACTTACCCAAGCTCTACTCCTCCTCAACATCTTCCCACTCTGAGTTCTCTCCTTCCTCACTTCTCCCTCAAGTTGTACTCCATCCAATGTCCCCAATCCCTTAGTTCTCGCACAGATACTTTTGGAGTTTCCTACCCACCACAACTTCCGACTTTCCTTGTCAATCATGTAACCTTCTGCGCGGTGCCTGGCCCTTCTTCTTCGTTCATATGAACCCGCCAAATGCAGCCCCTCTAGTGCCTCAATCACTTCCACAAACAACCGCTCATCTTTAAACCTTTCTTTTATGTCTTCATACCTGCTTGACCACTCCTGCACTTGACAAACATCATTAACCAGACCTCAGCTAACCTCCCAATCTTCGGAGACTGTCCACTCGCTACCATCTCCATCTTCCCTCGGCTTACCCTCCCACTTTCTGCTCAGGCCATCAGCTACCACGTTCAGTCTCCCTAGTATATGCCTGACGTCCACAATGCAATATGACATGATACCGTCACGCCACCGAGCGTGAGCGGCATTTAGCTCCCTGTTACTGAGTACGTCCCTCAGTGCCTGGCAATCTGTTTCTATTTCGACAGGGAAGCCCCAGATGATGTCGGAGAATTTGTCTAGGCTAAATTTGAGGGCAGCAAATTCGAGTAGGAATGGTTTTTAACGGCGTTCTGACACTGAGGTGCGCTTGGATACGAATGCAATGGGGAAGCGTTTTTCCGCTATGGTACTGTCTTTCTTCTTCTACTTCATTCGTTGGGAGAGTACTGCTGCAAATCCTTCCTTACATCCATCTGATGTAACAATGAAATTTGTACCATCCCATTGTGGTGCCTTTAGTACTGGTTGCGATGTTAGTGCCGCCTTCAGTTCCAGGAATGCTTTTGTTTGATCTTCACCCCATCGATCCTTCAGTTTATGGGCTGACATTGTGTTTCTCCACGCGGTCTTGCTACATCCTTTGGGTATATCAACCTCTTTCAGCAGGTTTCTCAATGCCCCTTCTTTCTTCGCATATCCCTTTACCAGATCACGAAAATGGCCGGTTAGCTCACGGAATGAAGATAGGTGGAGAGCATCGTCTGGAACTGGCCAGTCGATGATGGCAGTGAGTTTGGCGGGATCTGTTGTGACCCCTTCACTAGTGACTTTGGCGCCGGCAAAGATGCCATCTGATATGAAGAATTTGGATTTGGCTGCTGATAGGGACAGGTCTTTTTCCTTGACACATTCGAAAATTCTTTTCAGTTTCCCCATCATTCCTTCGAAGTCATTTGCTGCTGTTCCGCCATCGTCTACAAATAGCTGAATGGTACCATCTTGTAGAAGGTCCCCCAGATTTGTTACTGTCAGGTGTGCGAAAGTTGACGGTGCCCCAGTAAGACCAAATGGCATTCGGGTGTACCAGAAGTAGCCTCTGCCTTCGACATAAAATGCAGTGTATGGTCTAGATTCTGGAGCCACCTCTACAGCACAGAAGCCAGAAGCGAAGTCAAAAAATGATAGGTATCTGTGACCACTGAGGGCCTGTTGCTTGGTTTGTATATCACCCTGAGGCATGGGTGCGATCTCGGTATATTTGTTGACCTCAGCGAAATTTTGGCAGATTCTCCACTTTGGTGGTTTGGTTGGGGTTTCATGGGACTCCGCTGTTTCAGATGGCTCTGGTCGTGGGTGAAGTTCCTCGAATTGTGATGGCAGACCAGTGGCAACGCATTGGTCGTTGATACGGTGCTGTAATTCTTCTAGCGACAATCCGCCCTTTTTGTGAGCTTTCTTGGCTAATGTGGTGGGTGAGATGCATTTGACTTCATCAGGTTTCACCTGTTGGATGATGCCTGCAGCCAACAACTCGTCTAGCTTCTCGTTGAGATAGTCTCGCTGCGGCAGTGTTAGACACTTCTGGCTAACTTTAGTCCGCATTTTTACCCCTTCTGGTATATTCAGTGTGTGTACTGCACCCTTGACTGGGCGTACCTCACCCACTGAGAGTGCAAAGCAGTCTGCGTATTTTGTTATCAATTCCTTTACCTGGCGGCGTTCTTCTGCTGAAAGGTCATTGCCAATCTTTACTGCTTTTAGTACCTCCTTCACACACTCTGGGTTGAAGGCTCCGTCACTACCATTATTTCAGGTGAACACAGACCCATTTGACGTGTCAACATCCAAGGCCTCCGGTATGACATCAGATCCAGGTGAGTATTCCACAGTCTCGCCTGGTTCAACGAAATGCACTGATGGCATGTCATCTTGTGCTGGAATGGGCTTGTCAGTAGCACTCTCAGGACATGAGCCAGCAGTGTTGGGAACTCCCCTGGAGGGGGGTGCGTCACTTCCCCCCAGTGAGTTTGAACGCTTTCGCATATGCAATAGTTTGTTGAAGGCTTTTTTCATCTCTGCCTGTGTTTGCCGACCTCTTCCACACTGGTATTTCCATCTACCCATGGTTCTACTGTGCCCTTTGCAGTCTTTCCTATACTCTGTTTCTCTCCCCTTCCTACGCTGTT
Organism: Tetrapyrgos nigripes; assembly: GCA_013368315.1. Classification (NCBI taxonomy): domain Eukaryota; kingdom Fungi; phylum Basidiomycota; class Agaricomycetes; order Agaricales; family Campanellaceae; genus Tetrapyrgos; species Tetrapyrgos nigripes. The sequence continues at coordinate 44,395 of JAACJM010000267.1, read as the reverse complement.
CCAATCTCTCTGCTGACTCATGTCGTTCTCGTGCCTCTCACTCCTTGGGTGTTTCAAATACAAATGAATATGGTGTTGATGATTTTCTTGTTTCCTGGGGTATGTGGTGAGTGGGTACTTTTTTCTCCTCATAAAATGGGAGTTGATGAACTTCCCTATCCCAGGGGGTATCCATGTTCACAGATACCCCACTTTTGTTACCCGTGTCACCATTCGGCTTAATTTTTGTGTCCAGATTTTCCTCTTCTGGCACTCCTTGTGCTTCCTCTAATATTGGCATACACCTAGGATCCCCTTCTAGTGTTTCTCGTTTGTATTCCGCCTCTCTTTCTTCATCCTCTACTTCCTCTAATGTTACCACGAACATCTTCTTAGTTGGTGCTAATCTGGAATTGAATATAGTTCTCAATTCCTTGCCAACTTTCACCTTGATAGTGTCATGTTCATACTTGTGTATAGCTTTAAATTGTTTTAATAGTGGCTTTCCGAACAGCAGGTTCCAGCTTCCTTTGCTATCAAATACTTCAAAGGATCCTTTTATCTTCAGACCCTTCACCTGGACTACCCCATTCCAACTCGCTACAGATGGTACTAGGTCACCATCCGCCATCTGCATGACTTTTGATGACTTGCTCCAGCCATCAATTTGCTCTCGGAGTTTGTTATATGCTCCAATATCCATGCAAGCTGTCATGGCTCCATCATTGACCAGCGCTGGGACTTGCGCTACATGATTGTTCTTGTCTATTAATTCAACTGACGTGTTGAATGGCTTGCTGGTACGGCTCAGGACACTCTTCACAGTATGCACATCAATAATGTCATTTTCAGATACAACATCATGGCTAATGCTTGAGAAAGTGTCCAAGACCTGGGTCATGTGGTTGCCATCTACTCCACTGACCCTTCCCCATTTCCCTGGTTAAATCTGGCAAACATGTCTTCTATGTCCTCATTTCCAACCATGTTTATTCTAACTGCGTTGGGCCGACCCAATTTCCTCTGCACAAATGCTCTGTAATCGCCTTCCTTCTTCCTGATCGTAGATATTGACGTGCAGGGAACTAGGCGTCCATCTACTCCACGTCCGTGCCAATTCTTGCCACATTTAAAACACTCTCCAGATCCTGGCTTCAACGTTCCAGGTTGGTAAAGGAAAGACATGGTTTCGTCAAATGCAGCATGGGGACTGTACTTCTGCTGAAACTGGAGGACATCATTCTTCCAGTCTGCGAAGCCTTGATCAGTGGCTGTGCATTGAGCATAGGTGTCAATGTTGGCTCACAAAGTGTTCTTCTGCACTTCGTCAAAGTTCCCCATGATGGGTGGGTGTCTGGTAGCAGGTGCATTACAGCTTGGTGAAGGTGGGTTACTGTTGATTTGGGTATTGGCTAAAGCACGTGCGAGTGGTTTACTGGGTGTTTCTGGTATGGACGGCAATTGGGCATTCCTTTCTTCCATCCTCTGCAGCCTTTCCTCATCCTCTTTCGCATCCTTGATTATCTGAATCTCCACCTTCTTGATTGCCTCCGTAAACTCTGACCAATTTTTCGCATTGGCTGAGACATTCCTTTTCAGGATTTTCGGAAGGTTTCCATGTACTGATACAATGTCAGATGCCGATTCTGCTATCTCTGCGTCTTTGGCAATGGCCAGCAGGCGATTAGCGAAACATTGGTGGGTCCACTCCTTGGTATTGTCGTCTTTTTTTCCTAACTTGTTCCAAGTGAGTCGCATAGCCAGCAACTCTTGACAGTGGTCTGATGATGTGGGTTCAGCGACTACTGGGGCAGGGAATTCCTTCAGGAACTCTACCTTGAACTTCTTCCAGTTGTTCTTCGTTGCTTCATCTGTTTTTTCATACCACAGGTCAATGCGGCTGGCTGCCTTGAACATCAGATTAATGCTGTCTCCCATTTCGGCTGTTGGGATCTGCATTCCTCTCATGTACATTTCAGCTTCCCTGAGGAAGTCCACAGGATTTGCCTTCTCGTCTTTTCCTCCCGCAAACTTTGGGATGGCTGAAGTCATGGTGTGGTTGCTAGGTCTTGGTTTCTGTGTTGTTTCTGGTTCAGGTGGTGGGCAGGAAGGGGTACATGAATGGGGTGCTGAAGGGCCTAGCTGTTGTAACCTGGTGCGATGGATATAGTTTACCCAGGTTTCGGTTGGTTCTTTACCAAGTGGCAGTGAGGTTGGTGGCATGTACGATTCTACGGGAGGTGCAGAGTTGTCTGATGATGAGTCTGTCAACGACGATTCTGTTAATGATGATTCTGTTGTGAGTGTATTCAATAAAGTTGGGGTGGCCGTGTTCGGTAGGAAACGACCTCGGTTGTCTCAAAGTCTGGCATTCGCAATTTTGTCGTTTATTCAATATCTATATGGTTTTTCGTATTTTCGTGTTCGGTATGCCTTTGCGGTTGTATTGCTCTTGTCACCAAGATGGTGTAGCCAGCGGTGATGAAGACTAGAAGATGATGATCTGGTTGATTCGTTCTGCCTCGCCTACAAGGCTCTACTCTACCTAAAGCTTATGACAAACATGTACAAACAATGACTAATCCTCACAGAACCCCTTACTACAGCGCTGCAAAAGTAAGAGTTGTAGAAGAAATAGTGTGCTTTCGAGAACTCTTTCATAGTGATTTTTGAAGATATCTTGAGGTGTATCTCGCTACAGATAGCAGACAATGGGAAAAGGCAAAATACCCTTCAACTTTTCAGCAGTAGCTATACCGTCGAGATGAGAAAGTCTCAGAGTTGGAAGGGGTTTGAAAAATCACGTATATCTTTGGACATATTGGGTAGGCAGGTTATGGCTTGAACGCAATAGAGAAAGTGGCAGGACTGTGAAAAGGACAAGACTATCCGTGAATGAGTTCGGAGAGGGAACGATGGTGAAGGGAAAACTTGATGTGATCTATGCAAGCATGAGTTCCTTAGCGGGAAAGTCAAAGGAGGGTGAATAACAAGTTGGATAGTGTGACATGGGTGCCATACAGTTCACAAGATCAATTTTCTGTTGCTGAAAGGTTTTTCAAAATCAAACCCCCCCCCACACCTGAAGAGCCGCATCAGAAGTGCCTTGCCTGATAAATTACACTAATATCACTACCTATTGCAAATGAAACTCGTCTCAGTCAAAAACAATTATACTCAAAACAAGCTATCCTCCGTCTATATCCACCCTTTTCCTCCCGAAATTCCTCTTGCGCGCCCTTCCTTTTCCTTTTCCATCATCTTCTGTGATTCTTTTTCCCTTCGCTCTTCCATCTCCATTTCGAACACTCAGCATTAATATATCAGCATCGGAAAGTGTTACGATAATTTTAATGACTGAATCGAGCCTCTGATTCAGCATCTCACTGACAATTCTCTCGAAACACTGATAAATCTCAAAGGAAGCGTTATTTATGATAGCATGAACCCTTGTTTGTGTGACGAGCCTCGATCATTTATAGAGGGCTACATACATATATACATACATAGCTTGGTCCCATTCAGGAACTGCCGGAAAGTAATTGAGCGGCGCTTTCTCGTACATATTGTTATAATGGAATATGGTCCGTTGTTCCACACATACGGTAGAAGTGCTCCTGGGATTCCGGGTGTGGTCTCGCCCTGAATATAAATTCTATGTCTTTCCATGGACTATCCTGAGTTCCTCGTTGCGTTCCCTGAGCGAGTGAAGCTCCACCTAGGGAACACGCCTCTAAATCATGCGTGATGGTGAGTGCTCTAATCTCGGGTTCAGACTTGGTTCAAGCGACTTTGAGCCCTGGTGACTGCAACCTCGCTGCGGGTCCTGGTCAATTCTATCAAGGCTCTACTTACGTCTCCAGGCTCAGCGTTGTGGAAACTCGTAGTAATACGATTGCCATAGCATAAAAAAGTACGATCTATTTTCGTGCTTGTTTGTACTTGTAAAGTTTCGTTCTTGCGTAGGGCTACATTAACCAGTCACGTGTATTAGACACTTTTCGTTTCTCTTCGCAGCGCTCGATCCCATCACTTTGACACTTTTGGCTACATTTAGTTCCTGCAAGCCAGCACCTATAGGTTAACCGTTTTTGGTCTTTCCTTCCTTTTTTTGACCGCGTACTGATATGTGTGCAATAGACAGATATGTCCCAGAGAGGTGTTAGCAAAGACCGCGGCTCAGATCCAGATCATGGAGAGCATAGCAGTGGCTCTGGCAAAAAAGAGAAAGGCAGAAGAGGTCGTGGCCGTTTCGCTGGCAGAATGAGAGACTCCCTTCCTCGGGCTTTGAGTGCCCTCGGATTGGGGGGCAAGAGGCAGAAAGATGACAGGCCACAACCTGATACCCAGGGCACAGGTTCCACTGCAACATCAGGACAGAACACAGGAACAAGCATACATACTCCCAAAGCCAATGTCAGGTTTGTACCTTAAATTCAGACTCACAGTCCCAGTGGTTCATTCACTTGAAATTTGAACTTGTAGCATACTTGGGCAGGCAAAGGATTTTTCCATGGACAACAGTCAAATCAATGTTGTGGGAGGAGCCCAGTATAACACACAAAACTATTTTGGACAACAAGGTGAGATGGAATGTTTAGTGGACATAAATTAATTGACTAATATTTCCTATGCCATAGGTAAACATTTCAACCTGCCATGGAGATTGTAGCTGAACTGGATCTATAGTAGGTGCATCTGAGTCTGCAATCCCTTCGAAGAAGGTGCGCCTTTCAAATTTGGAATCTGATTTGCCCTTTTAAAGCTGATAATCTATCCATCAACACAGAAAATCACATATGAGTAAGCTATTTGTATCTCTTCAGTAAAGACACTGTTCATGAGACTTTTTAACAGTGATATCCACTTTGCAACACCTCCTGTGTCTGGGATCTTCACTGGAAGGGATGATCTTGTCAATGAAGGAGTTGAAGTTCTCTGCAGAGAAGGTCGGAAGCATTTGGCAATTCTTGGACCTGGAGGAATTGGGAAAACATCACTTGCTCTGGTCATCAGCGATAAACAAGAAGTTCAGGCAAAGTTTCAGAACCGTTACTTTTTGCCATGTGATATCTTGCAAGACCAGAATGATCTTGTTCAAGGATTCATCCAGGCACTGGGATTAGAAGCACAAGAAAGGAAGAGCCAACATGAAGTTCTTTTCGATCATCTGAGAGTTTTGCAAGCACCTGCACTCTTTATTCTTGATAACTTTGAGACACCATGGAACTACAAGGATGCAAGAACTGATGTTTCAAATTTTATCAAAAAGCTTGTGAGATTCAATCATGTAACTCTCACTGTCACTATGAGAGGCATAAAATGTCCAGGACATCCTGATATTCAGTGGAATAGACTTGGAGCGGAAGCTGGCATACCCACTCTACCAATTGAGGCAGCTAGGGAAGCATTTTATCTAATTTCAGGGAAAAGCAGAGCTGGCATTCCTGAGGAAAGACTAGACCATCTATTGAAGGAATTAGACTGTGTGCCCTTGGCAATCAGACTGGTAGCGCAGCTTGCAGAGACAATTGATCTAGAAAATTTGATCAGGATGTGGGATAAATCCAAGACAGAGATTCTTTCAGAGCCTGATACAGAACCTGGGAAGTTGACAAGTGTAGAATACTCTATAGAACTGTCTGTGAAGCTGCTTCAGACTGATACAAAGGACCTCTTATCAGCATTGGCATATTTGCCAAATGGGATCCCAAATTGGAATATAAACACTAGTCAAATGTTTTCAAAGGTTCAAAGGCCAGAAATCAAGATATATCAATTGCTAGCTTGTTCGTTGGTCTTGGAGACAAATCAGTCTCTCATGATGTTGGCACCAGTCAGAGAGTACATTTCAGCAAGATATAGTATCTCGGACTTCTTCCATAACCAGATTGAGATATTTTATGCTGGAATCACAGAAATGATATCAAGCGATTCAAACCCAGGGGAAGTTTTGGACTTGCATAGTTTGAATCTTTTTAAGATATTTTCACAATATGAAGGTCGAGGGGAACATAAAAAAGCTGCTCACTGTCTTCAAACTCTGGGAGTTAAATATTACCGTGTTTGCCAGTACAGTAATGCTGCAAAATTTTTAACAGAAGCTAGAGTCAAGTTTCAAAACATTAACAATGAATATGAAGCAGCCAATTGTCTGCGGCTGATGGGTGACGTTCACAGAATGCAAAGTCGAAATAACGAGGCAATAGCAATACTGGTAGAAGCCAGATCTCGCTTCGAACAGATACGCAGCGAGGAGGGGATTGCAGGTTGTTTATGGAGTCTGGGTAATATCTACCGGGTGCAAGGCAAATATAATGAGGCAACAGCGGCACTGTCCGAAGCAAGAGATCTGTTTCAGAGCATAGGGAATCAGGGTGGTGCTGCAGACTGCTTGAAGAGCCAGGGGGACATTTACTGCGTGCAAAGCAAATATAGTGAGGCGACGGAAACACTTTTAGAAGCCAGAGTTCTGCACCAGAGCATAGGAAGTCAGCTTGGTACTGCAAACTGCTTGAAGAGCCAGGGGAACATTTACAGGATGCAGGGCAAATATAGTGAGGCAAGGGAAACATTGTCAGAAGCCAAAGTTTTGTACCAGAGCATAGGATACCAAGGGGGTACTGCATACTGTCTGTGCAACCTCGGGGAAATTTACAGGCTGCAATCCAAATATAAAGAGGCAAGAGAAACATTGTCTGAAGCCAGGGTTGTGTACCAGAGCATAGGAGATCAGAGAGGTACTGCAGAATGTCTGAAAGTGCTGGGCCAGACACTGCACAATCAGAATCAATTAGATGAGGCTCTTTCATTAATCCATGAAGCATATGCAATTTATTCCACTATAAATGATGTTAGTGAGATGGGTTACTGTTTGAAAGAATCAGGAGTTATATACAGAAAAATGGGTCAATATGAGCTGGCAAAGCAAGCCTTCACGGATGCATTGGGATCTTACTCTCAGCTTCAGTCTACAGATCATTATTATATGGGATGGTGTCTTTATCAATTTGGCTTTCTTTTCAAAGACATGGGCGAGTTTACTGAGGCTAGAAAGAAGTTTCAGGAAGCTAGGGATCTTTTTGCGTCTCATGGAGAGCTGCAAAAAGAGGTAAAGAGGTGTGAAAGAGCCCTGACGAAAATGGAGAGTTCTCGATGAAGTTGCTGAGTAAATGCGTATCTTTTAGTAACCAGAATTCTCATGTAGTATTGCCCTCCGAGTCATATATAGCTGATCCAGTCATTCTATACTTACTCTTTTGAAGTTTCATGGTTAGTAAAATGGTGAAATCTCTACCACGTAGCACTTTGCTTTGTTAAGTACGTCCACTTGTGATCAATAAAATGTTATTTATAACAGTATTACCATCTGCGTGAGTAAGTGCCTCGTTTATTGCTATAGTAAGTCTCAAATGAGCCCTTCTCACACGTTACAAATTGCTGCGCTAAGACTCGCTTTCTAGAGGTTTCCTGCGCAGAAGTCTGCTTAAGCATGTAGTAAAACGTACTCGGAGTTAGCATGCCTCAAGCGGACTTTTTGCAACTTCAATGCGTTTCCGGGATCTGGGCTTGGGACGTGAGACTGGGTGGTCTAAGGTGCATTCAGGCGTGCTTTTGACTGCCACGAACTTGCACAGCCACCAGGTCCTAAACAGCGCAACCTCACACCACGTCTACGATTACATACACCCCGCTACTACCTCTTCCTCCCAATCCTTGCGACAACGCCAACGCTAATAGAATCCCTTTCCGCCTTACTTATCTCCTCCGGGTCGCCTTCTCCTTCTGCATCTTCTCATCCAGACGCACCCCCTACGCATTCGTCTATGGACACGGACCTGGCCACGGCATTGGCAGTACCAAGCGTGGTGGTCTCAGACTCCCAGGCTACGATTACCTTCGAGGATTAGGAAGAAAAAGGCGAGAGTATTGATGGGGAAGATTATGGGACAGAGACCGAGACTGAGGGCGAGGGGAATGGAAGAAGGCCACGTCACCAGTGTATTGACATCCACGTCGACTTCGACGTCTCCCTCCACATCTCTACCCATCCGCCTCCTCAGAAAAAGCCCCCAAACCGTCTTTCAAGAAGACGAAAACGTACTACAAGGCGTTGGGTTCCAAGGACGCGTACATTATGATAATGTTGCATCTCTTCCTCTGCCCCACTCCCTTGTTCCCTGTCCCCTTTCTCTCTCTCACTTTTCATACCCACCTCCCTCCGCTCCCGCCCCCTTCTCACCTCTCTGTAAACCCTCTACCTCATCCCAGCAATCCTAACAACCTATGCAAACCACGGAGGGGATGGTGAAGCCTATAGAGATGGACATGGCCGTTCGAAGGTAGTGGATCAAGTAAGTGATTTTGAGTGTTTATGGATGCGTTGAGGAGTGGAGGAGGTTGGAAGTGGCAAGCTGGGCTCGGGTCGTTGTCCAGTTGGGAGTAGGCGGCCGGGCCGTGTTGGATTTGTGGGTATTGCATTGTTGGAACACTGGGGCTACAGGTTGGGGGCTTGGGGTTGGAAATGTCTTTCGGTATCATGCTGGTGCTGTGGGGGTGCCCGGCTGACCGGTCACAGTTGCCGTTGAGGTCGAGGGTCAGGCTTGGGAGTGGGATATTGGTGTCTTGTCCGAGTCATGCTGGCATTGTCAGTATCAGCGGGACCCTTTGGCGTTGTTCGTTTTCGTTTTCGTTTTCGTTTCGTTTCTTTGTCTCGCCTTCTTTCTTCCTTTCTTCGCTTGTCCTTTCCTCCTCTAGTGTAAATGCAAATACTGACCCTCGTACCCTTATCTCTCTTCACCCTTCCTCTCAACCTCTCCCCTATCACTCCCCACCTCCTCATTATCTCCTTCCCCTTCCCGCTCTCAAACGGATTGTCCTCGGAAATGCAAAACTTCAAATTGGCAAACAACTCCGCCGAGAACTCCGCATTTTTCATATATCCACAAAGCACTCCAAAACCAAAGTTAATGGCGCAGTCTTGCGGAGCATATCTGCAAGAGCCGAACATATTTATATGCATGGAGTGGGATTGAGGTGGGTGTCTCTTCTCGCACGGTTTCCAGGTTTTTGCTTTCTTCCGCCATTTGCGCCGTTTCATATCTTTCTCGCATTTCTCCCTCCCCTCTTGTTCCTTTGATGTCACCGTTGATGTCTTGTGTTTTCGTGTTTTCGTTTTACGGTTTCAATGCTGACTGGCTTATTTATAACCAGGCTCCTTCGACTCTATGAATCCACCTCCCCGCTCCGAGGGCATACCCCGATCAACATGGTGAGGGGGATTGCGCAGAGTGTCTCGGAGGGTTCAGATTTCATGTAGGATGGGGTTATACATAGGGAACAGTACGGGTATCCCGCGGGTCAAATTTTCTGACCCGTACCCGTACCCGCCAAAACCCGTACCCGTGATGACGGGTCAAGGGTAGCAGCGGGGCAGACGGGTCAGAAGCAAAACCCACGGGATACGGGTATATGCCGGGTACATTTATATACTACTTAGCTACATATCACTGAGTACGTCTACGATATCATCGTAACCCTCTGGCATCTCAATATCCTCTGCGTTTTAATCACTAACCTCAATCTCTGGCAGCTTTGCAACGGTCATTACATCCTCATCTTGTATAAGCCCCATCAAACTCCATTGCCGAAGGCACATAAGAGCGCGTGTTGTATCAGCAGAAAGCCGATTGCGAACATAGGGTAGAAGGAATCGACCCCTACTGAATACACGCTCAACGTCTGTCGAAGTTGCTAGAGGTAATATTAATTAGACAAGATATATGAGTTGAAGATAGTGAACGCACCGGGTATAGTCAGGTAATCCAGTCCCATACGATAAAGAGTAGGGAAATCTTTCTTCCTTCCATACCACCATCCGAGAACGTCGTCCGTAGCTTCAACGTCTGTGCTGAGGTAACGATCAAGCTCGTCACCAAGCTCGCCTGCCTTAGGGGGTTTAAGTGCCGGTAAATCATCGAAACGATTATGCTTCTATGTAAAGATGAGTAGCCTAGCCGTTAAGTCGAATTGACAAACTCACCTTTGACGCAACAGGTGAAGCAGGCCTTCCGCTTTTTGTCCGTAGTTTGCAGATGCTGTGGAACGGGTGGCTCAGGGCGAGGTGCCATTGAGAGAGGAAGAGGAGAAGGTTTTTTTTTTTTGTTGTTGCTACAGTACATCTCGTAGGTATGTGACTATGTACGAGTCTGGTAAACTATACAGTTTCTAAATTTTCAAAGGTAGTGCCGACAGCGGCGGCCCCCAGTACTGGCAGGTCTGATTACCCGTGCGGCGGGTCGCGGGTTTGATGCAGGTTGATAAAACCTTACCCGTACCCGTACCCGTCAAACCCGTACCCCCTGACCCGCCAATTACCCGTGAACCCGCGCTATTCCCTAGTTATACATCACGGTGAGTTTCCTTGGCTTTATGTCTATGTCTATGTACACAGCCATGGCTACAACATGGCTATGACTACAGCTAATTCTCTTTGGTTCTCAATTTATTGTTTCTGTTTTCCATGGCTTTCCCCCCCGCTCTCTCGTTGCCGTTGACGTCGTCGCTAACTACTGTTCTTTCTTTTTCTTCTCTCTTTGCGCGCTGCTTTGCCTGCCGTGCCCCCCTCCAACATCCTCTCCTTCTCCGAAGACATTGCACCATGCAACCCTGGTGTCAGCGGAGAAGCTAGTGAACAGTTTTCGCGAATATGTTTGGGGGGAAGAGTGTTTGTATCAACCCGAGTTTTCGTTTTCCTTCCTCTTGGAGTTTCGGGGGGCGTGGTTTGGGGTTTTTGTGAAGGGTGGGGTCGGTCTGGTTTCAGGTGTGAGTTCGAGTTTCAATTGCTTTTCGAGGTTCGTCTTTGTTGCGAAGGGTGGGGTTTGGGGTTTGAGTGGTGTACTTTTCTTTCTTTCTTTCTTCTTTTCTTTTTTGAAACGGGGGGGCGGGGGTCAGGCATCGGGTGTCAAAGTAGTGAAGGAGGGTAAAAGAAGGGTGAAGGGGAGGTTGGGTTCACGAGCTGAAGATGCGAGTTTAGTGTTGGGTTTTGGAGCTTGGTTGCCAAATGCTCAGCATAGCTTCGGTCCTGGTTTCAGTGTCGACTATGGTGATGATACTGCTGGCGCTGATGTCGGCAGTAATATTGTCGATGTTAATGCTTCTGCTGGTTTTTGTCAGCCACGGACGGTCCCGATGCTTTTCTGTCTTTCGCACAAAGTTCTGTTTTTATTCTATTCTTTTTTCTTCTTTTCTTTTCTTCGCTTTGTGATTTCGTTACGTCTATATCTATTTCTCTTCAATCCTCCCATACTCCTATTCCTGGATTGGGGATGGCAATGGTCTTTGGTGTTGGCTTCGCTGTTGGTGATGCGTCAAGCCGCGAACGAATAGGGGTAAACTTAAAACGAGATGTCGGATGGTACATAGTTCATAGTAAAATAGTCTCTACTTCATACTTGCACTCCAAGAATAACGTCACCAATGGAAGCTGGATCATTGCGTCCTATGGAGCATACCTGTAAGAGCCCAATATACGTTTGTGTATGAAGTGGATTGAGGTGGGTCTCATCTTGCATGAGTTCTAAGGTTTTTGGTTTCTTCCGCTTTTTACACAGTTTGGCATCCTTCTACCATCTCTCCCTCCCGTCTCGCACCTTCACTGCGGCTAATTTTCCTTCGTTCTTTCATTCTTACTTTCACATTTCCTGTTTCAGTGTCTTTTTCCCTCCTCTCTCGTTGCCGTTGACATCGTCGCTAACTACTGTTCTTCTTTTCCTCTCTCTTTGCGCATTGCTCTGCCCTCCATCCCCTTAACTGTCCCCCCCCCTTCCCCCCCTCCTTGCTCTCCCTTTCCCTCCCCCCCTCACATTTCACAAGAAAATAAACCACGAAAAAGACATCGAAACCTCCAACTCGTCGTTTTCCATTATAGGCACATCAAACTATGTGACTTTGGCGTCAGTGGAGAGTTAGTATTCATTTATATGAATACGTTTGGGGGACGAGTGTTTATACCAGTGTGAGTTTCGCTGCTGTTGGTGACCATAGAGTGCTGGACACATCAGTAAATTAACACATTTATAGAGCGTATAGAAGTATAGTCCACATGGAGAACCAAATTCTCTATACACTTCGATACATTTTGTGTGGTTTGAGTGTTGTATAGCTGTATAGAAAGTTTACTCCCTACAAAATTGTCTGCTACTAGAAAGCTCCTGCGTCCAAATGTATCCTAATTAACAGTATATATCACTGGACCTCTACTGGCCGATAGGGGTATATATAACAGCCCCACTATCAATAACATGCACAAGTTTCTCTGAGTCATTTTTGCGGGTAGCAAAACACCTCAGGATGTATCAGCATACGTGCCTACACTGGAATTGATGTACAGTGTCATTGAAATTCGCACTGGTGTCACATATATAGAGGCATGAGAGTCGAAGAGAAGTAGAAGTACTGAATTACTGACCACCTCAGGCCGTCAGTAGCAACATTCATCAGTAAAATAACACTTTTTTAGAGAGTATAGATGTATAGTATGTATAGATTGTCCAAATCTCTATACCAGTTTTCTTAAGCGAGACGCGAGAGGGATAGTATAGAGAAATCAAGTCGGTATTGAGCTAATAGACGGGCTCAAATAGTACTAAACCCTAACCCATGTATGTTGCGGTCAGGTGAGAGCAGAGTCTTAAAACTTTTGTTGATCATTCGCGTCACTTTGCTTCCTTCCTTTCTTCCCCACCCACTTCTTCTTCCCTGCTGTTTCGTCTCCGCTTTGGCTTCCTCACATTTCGATACTATCATTCGCACTCAAGATTTTCGTTTTTCATGGGCTGCTCACACCGCCATGAGCTTTTATTACTGGTTTGAAGGTCCGTTGGTAGAGTAATTTGGGATGTTGTGGGGAATGGTTCTCGTTGCCAACGTACGAGTGTTCTGCTATGCCTTGCTCTTCTATGTGCGGGTATCTGTGTCTTGAGGTAAGTACTCTACTTGTGTTGTCTTCTGAAGCCCTAATACTTGTACTCGACAGAAAGGCAATGCAGTGCGGTGGATGGATGTCTCTTTAACTTGGTACGTTATGACTGCATGACCCTCTTTTGTGGTTTTTTTTCATGTTTCTGATACGTCTCTTCCCAGTTGTCTCTATGATCTCTGCTCCGACATTAATTGTCTTTTCGTCAATACACACCCAGGTATTTATCTTCCGTCTTTCAACCTGCCCTGCCGTTTATGTACTGATATCTTTCTTGTTTCATAGAAGCCTTTACTCTTCTCTATGGATGTTGCCCAGGGCTGGTTGGAGTTCTGGGGATGTCGGATGATTGTAGTGTGGTTTACATACATAGGTATCTCGCTGTATCATTGTTAGTAACGTGAAATACATTTACTTTCACTCTTCATAACAACCTGAGCGGCGAGCACGGATAGAGAAGAAATGGCAGGTGAAGAAGCATAGGAGGTATAGAAGCACGTATAGAAGCGGATATAGGTAAATACATTTGGCTTGATATTCTCTATACATCGCGTATAGCGAAACGCATGCCCCCCCTTTTCTATACAACCCGAAATTACATAGGGCGTATAGATCTATGCAGCCTATACGCTGCTATACGCCTCTATAAACATGCTAAATTGCTGATGTTTCCAGAGAAGTACAATCATTCCTGGATCCTAGAACAACCCCAAAGGCTGAAGCGGGCTCGGGTATGTACAAGAAATAGCACACTGGTTCAACGTCGCATGGTAAAAGGTCGACGCGTCTGCATAGGAATTCCAAAACCGAAGTGAAAAATGCCTGCCCTAAACTTGTTTCAAACTCCGACATGCATCCACACAGCGCATATTTGCCAGCCATTTTTGTGCACTCTCACGATTTTTGGTGAGATAAAATTGATTGTATTAGCTGGCAAAAAAGGGATCGCAAAAGCTCAAATTATGCGCTCAAGTTTTTCCATGCTAAACTTTTTATTCATTCATGACCAAAAAAGGGAAGCAAATAGTATTCGAATTTTGATTTGTGAGAAAATGCGAAAAAGGTATGATCACTATTTGTGTGCCGGATTCCGGCGAGTAAAAGGAAAAGCACTGCGGATGGGAAAAATCTAAACTTAAATGACAGATTTTTGCTCGCCACCGGACCTACTCCATATGGCACCGATTTGAGGCCGATATTCCATATGGAGTATGCCCGGCTGTTGAGAAAAATTGGTAATTTAAGTTTGTGTTTTTCAATGCCCCAGTGAATTCATTTTACTCGCCGGAATCCGGCACACAAATACTGATCATAACTTTTGCGCATTTTCTTACAAATCAAAACTCAAATACTATTTACTTCCTCTTTTTTGGTCATGAATGAATAAAAAGTTTAGCACGGAAAAGCTTAAGCGCATAATTTGAGCTTTTGCGACCCGGTTTTTTAGCAGTAAATACAATGGATTTTATCTCACCCAAAATCATGTGAACTACTGTAGTATTTCGACCGTAAGTTCGCGTAACGTGTCACCCACCCCCCACGAACTTGGTCAAAAACGCTTTTCGTAACGCATAACAAAGGGATTTTTGGGTGCCTTCTTACCATAAAAGGGTCGTGGGAGCGCCGGCTTCGCCGGCACCCTTCCTAATATGGTAAATGAACTTGATGCAGACTAAAGAGATCGCGTAACGCTCAATATCGACGAACTTACGGTCGAAATACTACAGTATCTGTCATTTAAGAATGCACCAAACTGGCTGGCAAATATGCTCCGCGCCCCGCTGTGCCACTCTCAACAAGGTCCCGTGATGTTCGACTTTGACTAATCTCCTTTTCGTCTTTCCTCTCCCATTCTGCCTCTAACTCCCAGCCAATTGCCATCTCTGATGCACCAGGCTCTATCTCCCTTCCCACCACGAGGTCTAGACATGCTCGTTGTAAGTTTCTGTACCTCTTGGCCAATGTCTGTTCAAATCTTCGTTCTCAGCTGTACTTAGATTGGAGCAGTGTGTCCTGGCTGCCTTGAAGCACCACAAGGAGTTTTGTATGTATGAAGGAGATGTGGGCCACCACTGCGTGTGGCAATAACAAGGCCCAAAAAGAGTGAGTGCGAGCGCTAAATGAGCGCCGTCAACTGACAACTATTCGGTACCGGCTCCTATTAAAACTCCGAGCCGGAAATTAGTAAGAAAATCTCGAAAAAAGCATATATCCAAATTGCATAGCCACACGCAGAAACGTCAGATTATAAGAACGAGACCCTAAAGGGCCTCGTAACATTCCCTCATATATATATGCAATACCAACTGTCTAACATGTCTATGCATATCTTGTAGTGTGTCTACTTGTCTCTTGGTCTCATGGTGCATTCTCCATACATTCCTCACCAGATTTTTGACTGATGTCTGCAATTCCCAGTCTTTACCTACGTTCTACAACATCAACTGCATAGCAGTCACAGCATTGGTGCCATGGTTCTCGACACTGACATTGCACTGGTTAGGTGTGTACTTTCTATTCTTTTCCATATCAGCTCAGTCGTCATTCCCTGTGCTGGCATTACGAAGGTAATCTCATGCGCCTGATATCCTTTCTATTCCTGTCCGTTTCAGAGCCTCTCATGTTTGTCATCATCTGTATACTTGTTTTCCATGTACGCTGCGCCGTGTATTGATACATACTTGCTTGTAGTGAACTACTGCCCATGAATACATTGTTCTTTTTCCCTTAATGCTGTTTACCATGCGTCCGACAATGCAAATGATCAGTGAGGAATTCAAATGGATTTCTGAAGCCTGGCATAGTACATATAGAGATGTATAGTAAATTCACAAAGCCAGGACAGAAGGTCTGTATACCCTCTATACATTGGTATAGAGAGATATACATATTCAGATTACATGGAAGGTATGGGTCTATGTGCTCTATATGCTACTATACACCACTATACTGCTCTATAAACGTGCAAGTCTACTGATGTAGTCGCATATGGTGTTGCAGCTTCTACTTCTGCCTCTACTCTCGCTGTTCATTTGTCGGTTTGATAGTTCTCGGTTCTTCTTTTCTCTTTCTTTTCTTTTTGTTTACTTCCTTTTCCCCCCTTGTTCCTTATTCTCCTTCCTACTTATGTTTTGTTTCTTTTTTCTCATTCTGTCCTTATCCCATGGTTGTATGTGTGAAGCTAGTGGGTTATACCATTGAGCGTTGGATGATGGATAATTGGATATTGCGTACGAGTGCTCGGAGTACAGGAATGGGCTTGTATTTGCGTTGGTCTTGGTGATGACGGAAATAGGAACAGTCGTGTTTAAAGTTTGTTGAAAATAGTCTAATTGTGAGTACTTCGCAGAGTCATTCACTTTCCTATATCTCTTCTCTCCATCACATAGAATCCTCTCTTGGTTCGCACATCAATATGGTTTTACTATGGAGATTGAACCATCCTCACTCATGTTTCGTGATCCGGTCAAACACTGGTGAAGACATGAGTATCCTTACAACCACGCATTCTCTAACATGTCATCTTACTCCCATCTCTCACACATCCTTTCTCTTACTTCCTCCTCTAATACATCCTCTTACTCCCAACTCTCAAATTTATCTCTGTGTTTCAACTACATCTTTATATTCTCAGTTGTTATGTCCTTACTCCTTAGTTTTTATTCTCTCATTCGCTAGCCACTCACTCGAGAATCCTTTCGTTCACCCACCCTTCCCACCCTCTTCATTTTCACACCCGAGTAGAGGCAGACTTTTCCTGATGAGAGGGCTTTCTCCCAAGTGGTTTTCCCCTGCAGGTTTTTAATGTCACCTTACTACAGCTTTTAGTAGTACTTATATTAAATGAATGTCATAGTATAGCCATTCTCCTTCATCCTAATGTCATCTTCTTTTGGGTGACCTCTTTAGAGGCCGCCGCGACACCCCCATACCATTACATCATGCTGACTCGTGGTCGAAGATGGAGCAATTAGAAATTGAAATAGTGCTGACGCTGGTGTTGCCACTAGGGACAGTAAACCCTGGGGATAGGAATAGAGACTGGAGTATGCGTCCCACTTTCCCTGGCGTCTTTTTCGTTCCGCTTCTCTTTTTGTATCTTTCCCTTGCTATTTTCATCTCTATTTCTAAACCTATATATGAAATATGGTAGAGGAAATGGGTTGTTGGAGCTCGGTATTCATCGGTGTGTGTGCTGGTGCAGAGCATCAGTAAAATAACTGTTTTATAGTGAGTATAGAAGTATAGTAGGTATAGTAGGTACTTCAAATTTCTATACACTTTTTCTTAAGCGAAGGATGACACCTCATGTATAGAAAACATATCCTGTATAGAATCTTGTCAAACAATCTTCAGTACTTTTTCCACTAATACCTGCTGCTAGCATGGTTGATCACTAGTACTATAGCTGCCACTGAACAACTCAACATTGAGAACCTACTAAGTACCCGCCTATGTAATGATATTGTAATAGTACTTACATGCACTGTACTGATATTATAATAGTAATGACTCATTGGCACACTTATCTGACCTTCCCCATCTCAACACAGAGATCTTGTCTGAGTGCATGAGCAGACAGGCAAATTGATGGCATACTAGGGCATAGTAGATCCCCGACTCCGACCAGAGGGAGGAGAGGGACGTATCCCACCGATCGATCAGCTGGTCCTGGCAAGGGGGGTTTAAAATTTGAAACAGAGATTTCCACATGAGGTCATTTGTTTCCAACACATTCCATCAGCTTCTTCAGGATTGAGAGACTCTGACAGTGGGACTAGGGCTGTGAACCATTGTTGTACATACAGCTCATACGGTAATGGTTCGATGGTGATGGGTGCTGTACTGTTACGAGGCCCTTTAGGGTCTTGTTCTTATAACCTGACACTCCTGCATGTGGCTATGCTCAATGCATCTCCTATTCAAGCTCCAGTCATGCCGGTATGCCGTTTCTTCATTACTGGTGCCATTTCATCACCAGTCACCAGTTGTTGTTGCAAAAATGTGTGGTCTGCAATGCCCATTTGATGTTCATCATCCTTTACACTTGCTCATTGCTGCTCACCTTCCATGAGGGTTACAGTGTTACGAGGTCCTGTAGGGACTTGTTCTTATAACCTGAGGCTTCTGTGCATGGCTATGCAACTTAAATATTCGATTTTCTCTAGATTTTCTCACTAATTTCCGACTCAGAATCCAGAACCGAACAGTTGACAGCGCTCATTTAGCACTTGTCAATCACTTCCTTTCCTTTGGGCCTCGTCATTGCCACACGCAGTGGTGGCCCACATCTCCTTCATCAAGAATTTTTGAAGCAAAGTTTATGGTACAGCATGGACAGGGATACATACTGTACATTACCATATGTGGTACAGCTGTCAACAGCAATGTATGGGTGGGCTGTGTAAACTTCTATTTTCAGATATCATACGTAAGATAAGTCCCCAAAAAGGGAATAGACCCATCAATTTTCAGCGCTCCTGGTCTACTTCAGCATAGTTTTAAACCACCCTGACTTTAAATAACCAGTGCAAGGCTGGCCCTTGCAGAGCAGCAAAGCCTGCTACCATCAGTGCCAGTGAATCCTCATTAGCCACAGTGTAATAGGGCTTCACACTATACAGTATACTGATACAGCAGTATTTGTACAGGTACCATACTGGTTGCATCCAACATCGTACAGTACGGTATGGTCTGGGTATGGCAGTATTACAGGTTATGGTAGGTACTGATAGATAAAATTTGTGAATCATGCTAAGAAAGTGAAGAAAGATACTAACAGTCAAGTTTAGGGCTGGTATAACATTGCCCGAGCGTTGCCAACGCTGTCGAGACGCTTTCCATCAACCTTGGTCATTGTCTACATGCCGTTGACATCTTAGCAAGTGAACAATCGAAAGGATTTGACCAAATAGTCACCTTTATAGGGCATTTCAACTCTGGGTAAGTGAACTTTGGCTCAGGAATATGATCACTTTTGGATAATATTTGCTGATTTTGAACAGATAGTGAGCATACCTGACCTGTACACGGTCACAACCCATATACTGCTGTAAAAGATACGGTCATACAGCCTTGAAAAAAGTATGGTACAGTACAGGTCCATACCCGTAATACAGTACCAGTATAACCATGATACTGTATGGTGTGAAGCCCTACAGTGTAAGGAAACTTAATCAGAGAATGAATAATGTCAGTAATTAAATCTGTAAGGAACGACCAACAAGGCGTAACTAAAAACAAGTCCATCAAATCACCAATGTAGCCTTCCTACTCCCCACAAAAAGTGATCTGGACTTCAACGGGTCCATTGCACCAGTAAGGTGCGAGTTATCATTGTTTCCTGTTCCCCCAAGCGTTTTGGAAATACCAATGACAACATTGGAATCATAGTATCTGAAGTAATATTGACATTCGAAATGTGTCTGATAGTTCATGTACAGCTCTCAAAACAGCAGAGAGGATCGAGGAGCACAAATGAGCCCCAAATAGGAAAGGAACATGTGGCAAGCACTTCTTTGTTGCAAAACAAGCTTACCAGGTGTTCAGCGTGGGACAACACACACCCAAAAGGAAATCAGCATGTGATGCACACGGCATTGGTGTGAAATTGACTGCATTTGGGAGGTAAAACCCACTACCTATATGGTAGTGGGAATATTCATCCTTCCAGAATACAAACTATTGCTTTCCCAATCAGCCAGCCCAGCCAACCTCAAATTATGCTTTGCAGCTCGCTTCAGTGCAATGCTTGAAAGGCGAGTGACTCAGGCAAGACTTAGGTAAGTTTCCGACTCAAAATTGTTGCTTCCTGCTTCACTTTTACTTGTATTTTATGCCCAACATACCATATATATTGTATATACTGTTTTGACTGTATGTCATGCTGTACCATACCGTCTAAGCCTGTTGCTCTGCTCACTGACAGTACGGGTGCTGGCTAACATTTCCATAGAGGTACCGTCAAATATACGGCCAATACCATATATGGTAACAGCTCACAGCCCTAGGTGGGACTGGATTGCGCAAATACTCATAGACTTCGGAAGCAGAGATATTTCCTCTGGGGGATCACGCATTGAAGAGGCTCTCAGAGGCAATTTTGGATCAAATATTAAAGTATCCGCGCATGCCCACTCATGTTGGTCTCTGCGTCCAAAAGCGACTCATGGCTTCTACAGGATGTGTCAATTCGCCAAAGACACTAATGGTGTGTTGACAAAACATACAGCTTGAGCCTTGAAACTGGTAAAGGGTGGGCATAGGTTATAGACAATCTTGGCCAGTGATACAAAGGAAAAACACTGAGGTAATTGTCAATGTCAGAAGCAACGGTTGCAGCTGACTGAGTCGACTTAATTTGCCTATATACTATGTTACACATGACGAACAGAGCCATCTCTTTCCCATTCTCATTGTCTTTCCCATCTTCTAAAACCATCCTCATCCTATCGGAAACCTTCTGCAACCATACCTGGGTACCAGTACAAGTAGGTGAACGAGACATCTCCATTGCATCCTTCACCACAAAAAAAGTTTTGTGAGCATGGTGACATTGGCACTGGCTTGTGAGTTGGGCTTGGATGTGAACAAGCTTGAGGAGAAAGGGTAGGTGAGGCAATTGATGCTGGAAATGGGATCACTGGTACTTTGCATTTGGGGAAAGGGAAGAGGGAAGGGAGTAGGACTGAGATTCAGAAGGTGTCAACTTTTTCCTGGTGCTTTTGTGAGGAGTGGTAACACTACCAGTGGGTGACCCACAGCCCTTGGCAAGAGACAAAGATGGAGATGGTGACAGGGAAGGAGTATGTATGTGTGAACTTGCATTGGAGAGTCTGCGAGCGCAAGCTTGAGCAGTTACTTCTGAGAGGTGTTGGTAGTAGAAGAAGGAGAAGACTCCAACTTGGAGCCATGACTCTCTCCATGGCTATGGCAGGCTTTGCATCCAGAATGTCGTTTGTTTGGTGATGGAGAGAAGCCAGAGACAGACCCAGAGCATGGGAGATTTTCCTTTTCCCTGGCTTTCTTTGGAGTACAAGATGGCTGGGTTGACTTGGGCTTGAACTCAAGTTCCATCTTCTTCACCTTTTGTTGACTGGTGATGTTGGTGTAGTTGAAGCCAAAACTAGAATGGACCATAGTCTCTCCTAGACAGACATCATGATGATCTACTAAAGTAGATGTATGGTAGTCTGTTACTAACAACGCCATGTCTAAGGGCTGGCTTTTTTCCCATGAGAATGAATAGCCAAGATTAGCTAATCTTTGTGCCTGCCATTCCAGTAATAGGTGTCTTTGGTGTAAGTGTAGAAGAAACACAAACTTAAAGACTTTTATACAAATTGTAAAGTGGAAGTGTTCCAAGTAGTCAGAATACTCAACAGTCCACTTGTACTACAAGGACTTTTGGGGTTTTTGGTAAGGTTTTGCATGAGTGCACACAAGTTAAACACACACAGACTATAACCAGTCCACAAAGGTATAAACCAACAGTTTCAATTTCACAATTTGTAGGCCCAAATGCCTTATAACCAATTTCACAAGTCCAAGGACACACACAAAAGGTAACACACAAAACCAACAAATTTGATTCAACACTATTGATTCCAACACACTATGTTTATACTCAATGCGAGGTAGATTTGGTAGAAGCGTAGTCCGTGTTTCGCAGTCTCTACAGCTAGCGCTAGTGAGATGACCGATACTCTACAGTACGTGGCTTGAGTAACTACGAGAAATACTAGTCCTTTTATACCACTCGCAGCTACTACTGTACAGTTCTACATTTCTTTTTAATGTTTGCTAAAAGGTACCTAAGGAAAACAGAAATATTAGTCTACTCACCAGTCCACGTTTGTCCATACTACTAGATTAAGTAGGTACTTTCTAATTAGGGTATCTATGAAATGTAGAATATTATCTAAACTAATAGGGCTTTCTATGTTCCCTTCGCTTCATCCTCTTGACTAAGAGTACCTTCATGGAACTGGCGGTCGTAGTCATTCTGACTCACATAGCTCCACCATCCATGCTGGGCTCCACTTGTATGACTCACATTCGTTATAGGTTTGCGTAGTCCTTGCTTATTCCTCCTCCTATGTTTTTCTGGTGCTACTATAGGCTTGGTGTTTATAGACCTCGTTGCTAGTATACCACCTAGTTAGTTCTTATAGATAAGTCCTGCTCTCTATAAGGTCCTACATATCTTTTGTAGTCGCGCTTGTACCAACAAGAACGCCTCAGTCATCAGGCACACATCTTGCTGATCTTACTGCTGCATTCGGAAATAGCTTTACCCTTTTGGGGGCTCTCTCATTATGACTCCTTCCTTAGTTCGCGTACTGGCAGTAATGAACTATGGACTTTATTCCTTCACTGCTAGTTCATCCCTTTAGTGTATTGTGAAACCTGAGCTTTCTGGGAACTCATACATATATACTTTGTCCTACTTTTCTATCCTTACTGCCTCTAAAAAGACTATTCCTTCTATTTTGCTTACAAGCGAGCTAGTTCAGACATAGTCAGTTACTAGGGCTTTCCTCTGATTTCTCCGATTATGGCGCCATTTCTAAACCAGTGATTGTTTAGTGCTAGAGTCTGGGTCATATAGCCTACGTGTTCCTTGCCCATGAATAGGGGCTTCAGTTTCCCTTGAATTGCACTGGTGGTACTAAGCGCGTTATAGTAGGAATGGTTACAAGGTCCTTATAGAACTTTGTATAGTATATGGTGGATCTGCTACTATAACTGAAGCACCGTAACACATCAACCATAGTACTTAGAATAAGCATATCCTATTCATAAGTACTTAGTTTTATTGTACTGGTGCATACACTTATTCCACTAACACTTTAACTAGCAGTTCAGGACTCATTCTGGTTCTTTTATATACAGCTTTCTAACTGCCAATTAGTGTTTCTATATGCAAATTTTGTACGGCATATCACTGGGAGACTGTGAAAAGAGTGTTTAGGTTGAGCATTTCGATTCCTGACAGATATTATGAGTGTGTATGATAGTAATAAGCGAGGAAATGGCCCATAGGGCACATCAAGTGGCCAGTTGATGTTGGAAAGCAATAGGCAGTGATTAGCTAATCCCAAAGATTTTTAATCAAAAAATCAGCGGCTATGCTCTCAATACGAAATGACTAGACTAACTGGACCATGAAGTTGGACTTGTCACATCAGGAAATCCACCCACCGATAATACACTGATTATTATTGAAAAATCTCGAAAAAGTCGGAAATTTCTGATGTTTCTGACATTTCCCTTTTAAAAACTGCTGATTTCCTGAAACTTCTGGTACACTACTGATACTATTTAGATAATTTATACCTCCCTTTCAACTGTTACTTCCCATTTATGTTTCAGATCACCCAAGGATTGCCACATACGAACAACGGACACAATCCATATTATATCACATCATAAATAAGACAGTTAAAGTACATAAGGAATATATAGATAGAGTGGAGAGGATAGATAATTCCAGCTACAATAGTAGTGGGTTTTGGGGTAAGTGGACATTTTTCTGCACCAGAAATGATTAGAGTCTTTTTGGTATGAGACTGTTGATAACAGACCACCCAAGTCACACAAAACAAGATCGATTGAGACAAGAGTAAGCTGACTAGGCTCTACACTGCGTAGTATAGTACGGAGCAGAGACAGAGTGAACAAACTAAAGGATTAGTTAGAATGTCTAGTGGTTTATATAGAGGAGCAATGAATAGGTGATAGGAAAAAGATAGGAGAAATAGGAGAAACATAGGAGAAACATAAGATCAATAGAATGTAAGATCGATTGACAGTTATTATAGAGTTCGACAGGTTCTATAAGGTTCAAAAGGTTTATTGAGGAAATGCAATCGACGAATGATCAGAAAATGGATTCAATAATGAAGTAGAAGAAGAAGGAGGACAAAGAACTGTAGCAGTTTGTGACAGAGACACTCCTCTGTGTCGACGTGGTCCTTCAAAACATAAGCGTTCTTCATTGGGTGGACTCACTGCTGCTTCTGATTGAGGTGTGTGTTCTTGGCCAGATAAGCCCATTGCCATCCATTAATTGCTGTCTACTTAGGTTTCTGGAAGGACAGAGCCCAATGGTAAAGGGTTGTGGACTAGATGTGTGCAGGTTGATTTCTTAAGTTGCTTAGGAGTACTGGACCTGGCTCGAGGAGAAGTCCGGTTGCAGGAAATGTTGGAGACTTTTGGTTGTGTGATGCAAATGAATGAGTTTATGATGCAGATATATTTAAATTGAAGGCATGTACATAATTGAGAGTACTTGGCAAATCCTAGTTTCATGGTGAATTTAAAGTAAAGGCATGTACATAATCGAGAGTACTTGAGAAATTGGTAGCAGGCTTTGCTGCCCTGCCAGCCCTTCGCTGGTTATGAGATAGAGTATGAAGGATAGACAATATACATTACTTGGCAGCCTGAGACAGTACTTCCTTAGCTGCACCAAGAGCAGCTGCATCACTGGCCTTGTCATTGCCTCCCACCACTGCTGCATCACCAGAAGCAGTGGTATCTGCCACTGCCACCCCAGCCCCAGAGGTAACCCCAGTAGTCCCAGCAGTCACAATGACAGTCTTGTCTTTCAAAGGTTCTGCAAAAGCATCCCAATTGACCTGACAAACAATTTGGGCTCTGGATAGGCTGTGAGTTGCAGGTGCAACAGAATGACTAAATGTAGAGCAAATGAAGATCACTCACGAAGCCTTCAGATAAATATCATGCATAATTTTGTGAGCACAGTTCTTGTTTGATGCCTCCATCTCCTCAACAAGCTCAATGTATTCAAACCATTGGTGCTGAAGCCCAACTGGGGGAAACTTGGCTATCATGCTAAGTGAATGGTCAAGGAGAATGGCATGGATCTGTATGTAAGTGAATGAAAAGGTACAGAAAAGAAAGAACAATGCTTACAGCACAAGCTTTCAGTATCTCCAGCTCATACCTGGCAGTGGTGTGGTCTGGGAGTGACAACATGAAAAGCTGGTTTCAATATGGGTCAAGCAGCTGAGCAAATTTGTTATTGCCAAAAAGCATCTCACTGATGTACTTGTGGATGACTGGATGCGTGAATAGACTCTGGTAGTCAAAGTCACCAGACTGGGACAACATATTCAGTCAGTGAGTGCAAAAGACAGCAGAAAACAATGGCCACCTACCCCATTCTTTGAGTAGATGTAATCACCATCCCAGACAAGCTCAGCAGCCAGTGCAATACCTTCAGGAAAACTGTCAAGACTGAGCACTGTGAGGACAGTGGAGGTTGGAGCTTTGAGTATCTTGCGGCTGTCTAGTTACCATAGTAAGACAGAACACATTTGAAAAGAGAAAAAGACATACATATTTGACCAGTGGCTTGGTGTACTTCAACAAATCACCTTGCTCCAACTGTTCTGCAATATCTCCTTGTGCATCATATCCAAGTTGTTTGGAAGAGTGACAACCTTGAGGTTTTTGGACACAGGGCATCTTTTGGGATCCAAAACAAGTTTGAGGACACCGAGAATGCATCCCAGGTTGATGACAGCATGGATATGTGAGTTCTGACCCTTCAAAGTGAGCTTTTGACTGTGAGTTGAGTCATTGTGTGGCTCCAGAATGACACTGGAGGCAAATCCCTGTAAATCATCTGCCATACAGAGGTATTACAGTGACCTTACAACAAGTCATTCAATAAGTAATCCACCTTGTATTACAGAGGTATTACAGAGAGAAGAATTTTCCAGATCAATGCTGTAAGACTGCTGTAAGACAAGTTGTATTACAGGGAGATTTCAGAGGCCAAATCCCTGTATATCCAGTGCCCTACATAGGGATTACAGCAAACTTACACCAAGCCATTCAACAAGTATTCTGCCTTGGATTACAGAAGTATTACAGAGAGAAGAAATTTTGGGAGCAATGCTGTAAGACTGCTGTAAGACAAGTTGGATTACAGGGAAATTTCAGAGTGACATGGTGTCACAGTAATACATTAGGTAATACAGCCAAGAAATACAGAAGTATTTCAGTGCGACAAAAGTGCGCAGGTGGCGTCCAGAGTGCGGGCAGGTTGCGTCCAGGGTGCACGCAGGTTGCGTCCAGAGTGCGCGCAGGTTGCGTCCAGGTTGCGTCCAGGGTGCGTGCAGGTTGCGTCCAGAGTGCGTGCAGGTTGCATCCAGAGTGCGCGCAGGTTGCGCCCAGAGTGCGCGCAGGTTGCGTCCAGGGTGCACCCAGATTGCGTGCAGGTTGCGTCCAGGGTGCGCGCAGGTTGCGCCCAGAGTGCATGCAGGTTGCACCCAGGGTGCGCGCAGGGTGCGTCCAGAGTGCGCGCAGGTTGTGTCCAGAGTGCGTCCAGAGTGCGCGCAGGTTGCATCCAGAGTGCGCCCAGGTTGCGTCCAGGGTGCGCCCAGGCTGCGTTCAGGGTGTGCCCAGGTTGCGTCCAGGGTGCGCCCAGGTTGCGTTCAGGGTGTGCCCCCATTGCGTCCAGGGTGCGCCCAGGTTGCGTCCACAGTGCGTGCAGGTTGCGTCCAGGGTGCGCACAGGTTGCATCCAGAGTGCGTGCAGGTTGCGTCCAGAGTGCGCGCAGGTTGCGTCCAGAGTGCGCACAGGTTGCGCCCAGAGTGCGCACGGGTTGCGTCCAGAGTGCGCCCAGGTTGCATCCAGAGTGCGCCCAGGTTGCGTCCAGGGTGCGCCCAGAGTGCGCCCAGGTTGCGCCCAGGGTGTGCCCAGGTTGTGTCCAGAGTGCGCGCAGGTTGCGTCCAGAGTGCGCGCAGGTTGCGCCCAGGGTGCGTGCAGGTTGCGTCCAGAGTGCGCGCAGGTTGCGTCCAGGGTGCGCACAGGTTGCATCCAGAGTGCATGCAAGTTGCGTTCAGAGTGCGTGCAGGTTGCGTCCAGAGTGCGCGCAGGTTGCGTCCAGAGTGCGCACAGGTTGCGCCCAGAGTGCGCACGGGTTGCGTCCAGAGTGCGCCCAGGTTGCATCCAGAGTGCGCCCAGGTTGCGTCCAGGGTGCGCCCAGAGTGCGCCCAGGTTGCGCCCAGGGTGTGCCCAGGTTGTGTCCAGAGTGCGCGCAGGTTGCGTCCAGAGTGCGCGCAGGTTGCGCCCAGGGTGCGTGCAGGTTGCGTCCAGAGTGCGCGCAGGTTGCGTCCAGAGTGCGCACAGGTTGCGTCCAGAGTGCGCGCAGGTTGCGCCCAGATTGCGCGCAGGTTGCGTCCAGGGTGCGCGCAGGTTGCGTCCAGGGTGTGCGCAGGTTGCGCCCAGAGTGCACACAGGTTGCGCCCAGGGTGCGCCCAGGTTGCGCCCAGAGTGCGCGCAGGTTGTGCCCAGATTGCGCGCAGGTTGCGTCCAGGGTGCGCACAGGTTGCGCCCAGAGTGTGCACAGGTTGCGTCCAGAGTGTGCGCAGGTTGCGTCCAAGGTGTGCCCCCGTTGTGTCCAGGGTGCGCCCAGGTCACATCCACGGTGCACGCAGGTTGCGTCCTGGGTGCGCCCAGGTTGAGTGCGCACAGGTTGCGTCCAGAGTGCGTGCAGGTTGCATCCAGAGTGCGCGCAGGTTGCGTCCAGAGTGTGCGCAGGTTGCGTCCAGAGTGCGCACAGGTTGCGTCCAGGGTGCGTGCAGGTTGTGTCCAGAGTGCGCGCAGGTTGGATCCAGAGTGCGCGCAGGTTGCGTCGAGGGTGCGCGCAGGTTGTGTCCAGAGTGCGCGCAGGTTGCATCCAGAGTGCGCGCAGGTTGCGTCCAGATTGCGCGCAGGTTGCGTCCAGGGTGCGCGCAGGTTGCGCCCAGAGTGCACACAGGTTGCGCCCAGGGTGCGCGCAGGTTGCGCCCAGAGTGTGCACAGGTTGCGTCCAGAGTGTGCGCAGGTTGCGTCCAGAGTGCACGCAGGTTGCGTCCAGGGTGCGCCCCCGTTGTGTCCAGGGTGCGCTCTGGACGCAACCTGGGCGCACTCTGGACGCAACCTGGGCGCACTCTGGACGCAACCTGTGCGCACTCTGGGCGCAACCTGTGCGCACTCTGGACGCAACCTGCGCGCACTCTGGACGCAACCTGTGCGCACTCAACCTGCGCGCACCCTGGACACAACGGGGGCGCACCCTGGACGCAACCTGCGCGCACTCTGGACGCAACCTGTGCGCACTCAACCTGGGCGCACCCTGGACGCAACCTGGGCGCACCCTGGACACAACGGGGGCGCACCCTGGACGCAACCTGCGCGCACTCTGGACGCAACCTGCGCGCACTCTGGACACAACCTGTGCACACTCTGGGCGCAACCTGCGCACACCCTGGACGCAACCTGTGCGCAATCTGGGCGCAACCTGCGCGCACTCTGGACGCAACCTGCGCGCACTCTGGGCGCAACCTGCGCGCACTCTGGACGCAACCTGTGCGCACTCAACCTGGGCGCACCCTGGACGCAACCTGCGCGCACTGTGGACGCAACCTGGGCGCACCCTGGACACAACGGGGGCGCACCCTGGACGCAACCTGCGTGCACTCTGGACGCAACCTGCGCACACTCTGGACGCAACCTGTGCACACTCTGGGCGCAACCTGCGCGCACCCTGGGCGCAACCTGTGTGCACTCTGGGCGCAACCTGCGCGCACCCTGGACGCAACCTGCGCGCAATCTGGACGCAACCTGCGCGCACTCTGGATGCAACCTGCGCGCACTCTGGACACAACCTGCGCGCACCCTCGACGCAACCTGCGCGCACTCTGGATCCAACCTGCGCGCACTCTGGACACAACCTGCACGCACCCTGGACGCAACCTGTGCGCACTCTGGACGCAACCTGCGCACACTCTGGACGCAACCTGCGCGCACTCTGGATGCAACCTGCACGCACTCTGGACGCAACCTGTGCGCACTCAACCTGGGCGCACCCAGGACGCAACCTGCGTGCACCGTGGATGTGACCTGGGCGCACCCTGGACACAACGGGGGCGCACCTTGGACGCAACCTGCGCACACTCTGGACGCAACCTGTGCACACTCTGGGCGCAACCTGTGCGCACCCTGGACGCAACCTGCGCGCAATCTGGGCACAACCTGCGCGCACTCTGGGCGCAACCTGGGCGCACCCTGGGCGCAACCTGTGTGCACTCTGGGCGCAACCTGCGCACACCCTGGACGCAACCTGCGCGCACCCTGGACGCAACCTGCGCGCAATCTGGGCGCAACCTGCGCGCACTCTGGACGCAACCTGTGCGCACTCTGGACGCAACCTGCGCGCACTCTGGACGCAACCTGCACGCACCCTGGGCGCAACCTGCGCGCACTCTGGACGCAACCTGCGCGCACTCTGGACACAACCTGGGCACACCCTGGGCGCAACCTGGGCGCACTCTGGGCGCACCCTGGACGCAACCTGGGCGCACTCTGGATGCAACCTGGGCGCACTCTGGACGCAACCCGTGCGCACTCTGGGCGCAACCTGTGCGCACTCTGGACGCAACCTGCGCGCACTCTGGACGCAACCTGCACGCACTCTGAACGCAACTTGCATGCACTCTGGATGCAACCTGTGCGCACCCTGGACGCAACCTGCGCGCACTCTGGACGCAACCTGCACGCACCCTGGGCGCAACCTGCGCGCACTCTGGACGCAACCTGCGCGCACTCTGGACACAACCTGCGCGCACTCTGGGCGCAACCTGCGCGCACCCTGGACACAACCTGTGTGCACTCTGGACGCAACCTGCACGCACCCTGGACGCAACCTGGGCACACCCTGGACGCAACCTGCACGCACCCTGGACGCAACCTGCGCACACTCTGGGCGCAACCTGCGCGCACTCTGGACGCAACCTGCATGCACTCTGGACGCAACCTGCGCGCACTCTGGACGCAACCTGCATGCACCCTGGACGCAACCTGTGTGCACTCTGGACACAACCTGCGCGCACTCTAGACGCAACCTGCGCGCACTCTGGACGCAACCTGCGTGCACCCTGGACGCAACCTGCCTGCACTCTGGACGCCACCTGCGCACTTTTGTCACACTGAAATACTTCTGTATTTCTTGGCTGTATTACCTAATGTATTACTGTGACACCATGTCACTCTGAAATTTCCCTGTAATCCAACTTGTCTTACAGCAGTCTTACAGCATTGCTCCCAAAATTTCTTCTCTCTGTAATACTTCTGTAATCCAAGGCAGAATACTTGTTGAATGGCTTGGTGTAAGTTTACTGTAATCCCTATGTAGGGCACCGGATATACAGGGATTTGGCCTCTGAAATCTCCCTGTAATACAACTTGTCTTACAGCAGTCTTACAGCATTGATCTGGAAAATTCTTCTCTCTGTAATACCTCTGTAATACAAGGTGGATTACTTATTGAATGACTTGTTGTAAGGTCACTGTAATACCTCTGTATGGCAGATGATTTACAGGGATTTGCCTCCAGTGTGATGTCAGACTCCTTGTCCCACTCAATTTTGTCTTCAGAGAGGAATTGTCATTGGAGTTAAGAGCAGGAATCAACTTTGCCTTGCTGGCTGCAGCCTTGGATGTTGAAAGACTCTTTTTAGAGATGACGGGGAGCTATGATAAAAATGAATAGAAGTCAGTACTATTTCAGTGAAAATGGAAACACGTACTTCATCTCTCATTTTCTTTGCAGCCTTGCCACTGATAGCCTAGGGATGCAATTTTTGAGGCTGTTCATATACTAGAAGACTGCAGAGACATACCTTTCATGGGGCCTGGTCCTCTTCAAGGTCACCAGTGTCATCATCATCTGATGATTCCTCTTTTTCTTAGAAGAAGGGTCAGTGAAGCCTCCAATGCTGGTGAGAGGCCCATTGATGTCTGATAGAATGACCTGTTCAGGGGAAGAAACAATTTCAACCTCATCACCGTCATCAAAGATGTTGTCCAAGACTGGCACTGAAATTGATGAGTAAGCACAAGGCACAGGGACAATAGATATGTAGTGACAGACAAACAACATGCTTGTAGTTGTTGCCCTTGTGCCTTGACACAATCACAGGAGCCTGCATGTCAAGATGTTAGCAAGTACCCTTCAAATATGATCAGTGATATGCAAACCTCATCATCAAGATGACAACCTACATCTCTGTCAAGGTCACAGTCTTCCTCCTCCATGTCAATGTCACCATCTCTATCGCCATCTTCTGCATCTTGTTCCTCCTCAGCCTCTTTTTGAGCGATGGCTTTCGCTGCTTCAGGCTTTGCTTTTGTTGCCTTGGCTTTGGGTTTAGGTTGTGGTGGCTCCTGCTCTGGCTCTACAGAAACAGTTAAGCAGTATTCTCTAAAGGTAGAACAGCATTGGCAAAATCTGACCTTCTTCAGATGACAAAGCCTGCAAGTCAATAGCAATGGCCTCTGACACACTCAGTGAGAAGTTAAATGATAGAGTTGCAGATGATTTGACTCACTTTTCACTTTGTCCTTTTTAGTTGCTGAAACTGTGTGCTTTTGCATGGTGTGCTCTTTGGGAGGTCTCGATGTTGTAGACGCTTTTGCACCTGCCCTTACTGGCCTGCTCAAAGTGGTCATCTTTTTCTGAGTGGGTGCATCACTACCTGAATAGGTGTAAGTCTGCAGCTTCTTGCTACTGAGCAGGCATTGTACTCACTCTCATGATCTTTGTTAGGACACTTTTTTCCAGTGTTACTAGTGGCAGTGTTTGCTTTACTAGTTTTACGAGTGGTAAGACGAGTACTGTTGCCAGTTTTGGCAGAGGATTTTGCAGGGGGATCTTTGGGCATGGAAGAAAGGTGGAAAGGATAGGTTCACAAGTACTTTCAATTTTTTGATGATGCAGCTAAGCATGTACCCTATCACAGGATCAATCAGGACTGGATTTTGCTAAACAACTTACTGCCAAAACCATTTCCCTCAAAAAATACATCACCTATCCACTGCTACATACCTTACTTTAATGGATGATCTCATCTGCTCAGGTTGCTCCTTTATTTTCAAAAGGATTAATGATCTCAACCAGCACTGGATCAAGACAACCATACCAGCATGCATGAAGGTTGCAAATGCAGAAATGGAACAACTCCATCAGAATAGTTCTGGCCCACACTGACCTTGCAAGCCTCACAAGACTCATTGCCCAAAGGTTTCAGCACATCCTCTCAACTCAGGTGCTCCCTCCATACATGCTTTGGATGATGCCAAGAATGAGCATGATCAGTAATATGCTCTCCCCCGGAAAAGCCTATAAAATTGCCAATTATTGGCAACACTCGTTCACCATGCTGACAGCCCTTGACGAGTATTGATGATCCTCTGCAAGGATTCTATATACTACATGTACAAAGCCTGTAAATAACAACAAATCAAATTGTGTAGAAAATCGACCAAAATCAACACCTGGAATCGAACTCTTGCACAGCAGAATTGCAGCTGAGAATAAATCCACTGAGCTACAAACACTTTGAGAAAGTTCGGCTAGAGCGACAAATATATACCCACCCATTCCTATCAGTTGGGCTGTGTCATTGACTTGCATCAATAACCTGTCCAGACCCCCAAACAAAGGTGAGTAGTAGGATATATCATATAAAAGGCCACTTGGGCACACGCTGGCTTGAGAAACCCGGCATTTGGGCTCAACAATCGTCAACAAAACTCGTGCCACTGTTGGCACGATGATGAAAATATTTCATGCAAATCTGCATTTACCTACAGCTTTTGATCACTTCTCTCAACTAATGAATGGCTATTGATGATTTATGTTGTAAAACTTGAAATTATTTACTGTGAATTAGCACTCCAGATACAATGAAATATATTTCTTTTCTCCATCGGTACCATCACCAACAACAAGAAATCTATGTTTATCTCTGGCTTTCGTCAATAATTGGCAATGACTGCAGGAGTAAATGCCATTCAAAAACTTCTGTTATGGATTGTCATAATTTGTGGCAGTAAGTAGTACATTCTCAACAATTTTTTTTGTGCCCAATCTGAGATCTCATTCCGAAGTGGCCTTTCCCATACCTTTCACTATGGAATTTCCATTCTCACAAGTGATTTGAGATTTATTTTCCAAGGATTAATTGCATATGAGGTGAGTTACTCAGTGGCATAGATGTGAGCAGCAAAGTACATGTGGTAGATATTGTGGGCCTCTAATTATCTTTGACACTTCATGACAATTGCCAATGCCTGGCAATTACTGAAGAAATTAAACAGCTTTCAAAGACTCTTGTAAAGTACTGTGGTAGTAAGGAGTGAGTAGATTCACATTCCCACTCATCTATGCCTACTCTCATGTTGTCCAATCCTGAAGTGGCCAACTATGATAAGGTCTATCCTGGATGGGAAGATTAGTTACTACACAAGTAACGAGGTGAAGTCGATTGAGGACTATGATGAGCAAATTTATGCTGTCTTCCCACACAGTCCACCTGCTACGAGTAGGCTAGTAGATACCAGGAACAATGTTTGGTGAGCATTGAAAACAGTGGAAGAAAGTTGCAGAGGCATTGGAATGCTTGCCAACTCTGGAAGATACCAGCTGTGTATTATTGAAGACTGTGCAAAAATACAAGGTCAGTCTCAAGATAATAAGTTATAGACCTCTAATTATCTTGAAGATTTAGTGTCTTTGTCAATTCCTGGCAATAACTGAAGGTGAGAATTGATCATTCCTGCTTCCACAATTCAGCAGAGTGTACATCTTTTACTGAAGTGGGGTGGACCAGTGCCTGCATCATGGACATGCGAGACTGTGATGGATGATTGTACCACTTTCTTTGTCAACCCATACCACAATTACCACACATACATAAATGTAGGATAGTAATGTAAATGAACGATAATCTACTTTGACTCAGATGAAACCAAGTAAACACTGAAAACTACTGGAAGTTTGAAGAGGCCCTTGATAATTTGTAGAAATTTTTGGAAAGTTACAGTGCTGCTTGCACTATCAAAATTATCTGGAACTTTTAATACATTATCAAAGAGCGGATTTCCTGATGCAGTGAGCAGGTGTCCCTGGGTTTGGGTTTGAGCCTTGGTCTGAACCTGCTGCCTTTGGACTTCGACATGCAGTTGAGGTTGAGGCTGGGGGTGGATCAGGCTGGAACCACCACTACTGGTTTTGAAGTAGTTTTCAAATGAGAAGGATCTGCGTACAGGTCCCAACTTTGAGCTCATGTGATTTTCGTCAAGAGGGTTTTTCGAAGTGATGTAGGGAACATTGTGTGAATCAAATGCTCTTGAGCTGGCTGGTTATTCTGGACATCCAGGAGCCAAGAGAAACGTAGCTGGGGCTGCAAGGGTAGGTGTGACTCTAAGACTGAGGAGGAGGAGAAATGGGTGAAGAAGAAAAGGGTGTAGATACTGCATAGGCATTGTTATAATCTTGGTATAGTGTTGATGGTGAATGAGGCCCTGAATAGACAATGGTGAGAGGCAGAGAGGTAATTTCAGAACAACTATAGTCGTTTAAGCTGTGTGGTGAGTTGCCAATGCTGAAACAATAGTCTGGTACCTTTAAATGAATGGAGTGGTTAGTTCCAATGTACTGAAGAAGAGTTACTTAGGCAAAACATATGAGATCTTGGGTGTGCTGGTCATGGACCATACTATCCAGAGACTCCATCAAGCTATTATCACCATTGACTAAGAAATCACCCACTTCTGTTTATCTTTGATTGATCATGATAGATATGTAGATGAGAGAGAAAACGAAAGGAAAACAAGACACTGCTTCAAATGGAGTCAGGGACTGGCGCATGAAATGTGCTGCTAGAATTCAAAAAGGAAGGTTGACAATCATGTGAATGAAGTTTGAAGTGGAGTTTGAAGATTTTTGTTGATCAAATCTGCAGACTTCGTGCCACTTTCTTACCTTTCCCTTCCACCCACCTCTCACCCATCCCTCACCAGCAAAGCCTTCAAGGACTCTCCCTTCGCAGCACTGGATCCTCCATGGCTGTTCCTTGAGCCCAATGGCTCCACGACATTGGGGTTGATGTCCTTTCTGTCACTGGTATCTGGTTAGAGCTTGCTGTGAGGAAGAGCATAGGATCCATAAGTGCTTTATATTGATTTGGTGAGTGACTGTGTCTACATATTGGTTCATTACTTATGATTATATTCTGGTTCTCTTCTGTTTTCAGCTTTCCAAACCTCAATGTTGATGACTGCAGTCCTCCTCCCAAACCTATGCTTCAGTGAGTAGTTCTATCAGACTCTCAACTTTCACAGGCTCTGACTCTGTTTCGTCACAGGTTTCCAGCAGTCTTTTTTGGTCACATCTACTCAGTGAGGAGACGTGGTCAATGGTGTGTATACATGTCTCAATGATGGGTTCCTAGAAATGAGGATTTTGAAAGATTGCACCTTGTACTATACTTACAAGATTCCTGTATTGCTACGTACTCAAATGTGATATTGCTTTCAGCAATTAATTTCATGCGCTAAGCAAGCTATGAGTTATATAGCCAACATGGGAAGCATCACCTTGGCTCATGCTGCTCTATACATTTGTATAGAGCTGTGCATGCCCCCCCTCCTCTATGCATCCCCAGTTGACATAGAAAGTATAGTACTATGCCTCCTATACCATCTTATACACATCTATAAACTTGTTATTTTACTGATGGATATGGTGCTGACTCTGACGCTGGGTCTAATGTCTTCCCTCCTCTTCATTCTGTGTTCCATCTTCTCTAGTATACATATGGTAGACGATGTTTGCATGGATTTCAAGCATGGTTTCACCATGAATATAGATTCTACAACTTTTTGTGTCTTTCTTTTCTGTGAGAACCATTCTCATCTGAGCTCAGGGGGCTTGTTATTTCACTTGTTGATTTTCCTGATGGAGTGTGCGTCAGTGAGCACATCAGCAAAAATACAAGTCGACTTTTTATGACTTTTTCTGACTTTCTTCGTTCTTTTTCTTTTACCCCAATGACTTTTCCAAGTCACGTCCAATCACTTATAGAAGTCAAACTAGCTTCTGAAAAGTCCATCAAAGTATAGTCTCGAGGATCCAGACTGACGATATAGACAGTAGTACACTAGGCGTGTGTCTATATGTAGTCTGGAATTTAGTTATAGGGTTGAGCCGCGCCAGAAAAAGTTAGGTAAGCTAAGTCGCGGTCACACGGCCCCTTTCCATATCTCTTCGCGACCTTCTGCTCATACGCGTCAATTCCTCTCAACGCTGGCCTCAAACCTCAATGCTCTGAGTCGTATCATATACTAGAAGTCGTAATATGTCTAAAGAAACAAGAAGGCATCGCAAAACAACGAAGAAATGGCTCAGCGGGGCTGATGCAGCTCCTAAAATCCCTTCAACGCCGTTGAATGCCTCGGACTACCGTTTCCATCCATACCCTTCATCTAACCCAGCTAGATCCTCAAATCCGAACTCAACATTATCCCCATCTGCATCCCATATCAGTACTTCCACGCCTGTCAGCACACCATCACTGGTATCTGATGACAGCTTTCCTGATACTCCAACGACATTAGTTGACGAATATCTACCTAATTTACCTAGTCTTGGTAGTCCGTTCTCATGCTCTTCCGAGTCTAGGTCTACTCTATTCGCTGAAGCCTGGAAATTACCACCGCCACCTCCTCCTCCTCCTCCTCGACATCCTCAGCCTAAAAAGCCTAAACATCTCCTCGCTGTCTTCTTTCTTCTTTCGTGATTTGTTCTTGATAGCTGTCTTTGAGGCGCTTGGTTGAATTTCGAGATATGCTAATTGACGGGATGTCATCCTTAACTGGGATTAAAACATTCAAGAAGTACTCACTGTGCATAAAATCTTTTGCCTGTTGGACCAGCTTTTCGGGCACTATTGCAATACCTCGACAAGTAACGTCTTCTGCTCGTCCAGCCCGTCCCATCATTTGCACGAAATCATCAATCGTCAAGGGAAAGTTGTACGAAATGCTGTCCAGGAGCCGTTTACAGTTGATACCGACCATAAATGCGACAGTTACGATGACAACTTGAAGCAGGGGATCGTTGTCGATACGTTCGAAGGTATTGCGGTTATAGTCGTCGGTACAAAGAGAATGGTACATCTGCATACGGCGTAGACGGTTGATACCCGGAGGAATGTGTCTCCAAAGGAATTCGTAGATATCATATGCATCTGGGATCGTCTTGACATGGATGACTGTTTTACATCCGTCTCGGAGATAATCGAGGATCTTGGCAAATTTGGGTACAGCTTTCTCGCACTTGAGAGGATCGACGATTAGCTGCATGTTGATACGCTCATTGGAGTGATGTATAAGGTGATAGGATGACCCGAACATTCCAAGGGATTGACTGATTGCGAGTGTATGTGGCCCTGGAGCACAAGTAGCGGTGAGAGCAACAATGGAGACATGCTCAGGAATGAAGCCTCGAGCAGTAGCTCCAATAAACTCAAACTGAGGACGGAAATTGGGTGACCAAGATCGAATAAGGTGTGCTTCTTCAACGCAGAAAAGAACCAGATTTTTGAGGAATGTTTCGTTTTGAAGGATCCTTGCCCACTCCTTCGTTGCTAAATGCTCCGGATCGACGCATATAATTTGCCATTCCGTGCACTTGCAAATGAGTCCGGGGAGATCTTGAGCCGAGTACTTGACAAGCGTTTCATGACAATACGAGAGGCCCGACAGACCGAAGCCCCGAGCTTCAAGAATCTAGTATGCAAGTTTTCCATCAGATATACGCGTCTCGAGTATCCAGGACTTACAATACTATTAGCTAGACCTTTTGTTGGAGTAACAACAATGGCGACGGGGGTTTCTCGGATAGGAAAAGGTGCATAGAGCTGCGGGTTTGCTGCTAGCTCCATATGGACTAGAACAGGAACGTCGTAGAAGCTTGATTTCCCGTCCCCAGTTGCCGTAAAGACCAGAAGATTTTCTCCATCCAAAACGCGAGGTATGTTCTCTAATTGAAAGTCACGAAGACCGTTTGGCCATTGAGGGACTCGGCGTGAAATTATTTGCTTCAGAGTGTTGAGGCCTTCTGTGTCAGTCCATTTCGCAGTGAAAGACATTTCTGAGCGGTATAAAGGTGTTTATTGACATATTGAGGAAATAATAAGCAGGGAACAGCATACAAGAAAGGCTTCTCGGGGGTCTTGACGCGTCAGAGGATGTAGAAGGAAGTAAACGACGACGCGGCGGCATTGGCGGGTATTGGCTTTAGGCGTGGGAGCCAAGTTAGCTTACCTAACTTTGGCTGGCGCGGCACCGCCATTGAGAATAAAACTAGACTAATCAAAGTACACAAAAAAGTCATGTAAAAGTCATATAAAAGTATCAAAAGTCTTGTCTAAAGCCATGAGGAATATATGAAAAGCTGGCACCTACACATAAAAACCCCCAATTTAGAGCTGCCGTTGAGAGCAGTCTGTATAGTAGTGTTGTAACAGTTCAACTATGGTTGGCTCTGGCTCGGCTCCAAACAGCTCCTTATGTAAATGGCTTGGCTAAAATTCCATGAAAACCACTTCCCTTCTAGATAACCGGCAAAGTGCTGGCCCCTGTGGGGTGGCAGAGCCCACTACAACTCGCTGGTTCATCACTATGTTTTACACCAATGCAAGAAGAGGAAACAGTTTGAAGTCTACAGGACAATATATAACAAGGAATGCCCGAAGGCCATAGTACACTTGGCCTTCACCCCCAACTCTCCAAAATATATGTTACCTCATGCCAACTCCATCTCTGTCAATTCCTCCTCAAACTTTATTTCAACTACTCTGCAATGCTCACTGTTCTCAGCTCGCTCAGTCACAGTGGATACCTGCATTAACAAAGGAGAGAATAAATGACAATCTGTATAGGAACATACTGTCACATTGATCTTGTGACACTCAAGCATTCTGGCAAGAGCTAACAGAACATCAAACCAGAACCTAAGTGGATGCAATGCCATGTCCTTCCTGTGTCAAGGTCATTGATACACTCAATGACAAACCACCCAAGTCATACAGAGACAAGATTGATTGAGAATAGAGAGATAGATAGAAAGCAAGAGTAAGGTGACTATTCTCTACACTGCGTAGTACTAGTACGGAGCAGAGATGAAGTGAACAAACTAAAGGATTAGCTAGAATGTCTGGTGGTTTATATAGAAGAACAATGAATAAGTGATAGGAGAAAGATAGGAGAAATAGGGGAAACATAGGAGAAAGTGGAGAAATGTAGGATAAAGATAGGATCGATGGAATGGAAGATTGATTGACAGTTATTATAGAGTTTATAAGATTTAAAAGGTTTATCGAGGAAATGCAATAGACGAATGATCAGAAAATGAGTTCAATAATGAAGTAGAAGAAGAAGGAGGACAAAGAACTGTAGCAGTTCATGACATTACCCCCTCTTTAAGTTGTGCTTTCACCTGGAGCACATGCGTACTTCTCCAAATGTCTTCAAAACTAATTCCCATTGATTGTACCATGGACCCTTCACGTATCAGGTTTGGTGGGTGATATGCATCCGGGTGTTCTCAATGGAAAGTTTCAATCATCTCCTTCAATTTCGTCAAACCTGAAGCTGGTTCCCATGAATTTTCAGCGTCTGAGTAGTCCAACCACTTGACCAAATACTGCACTCCTCAACGATTCCCATTGATCATACTGTGGACCCTTCATGTATCAGGTTTGGTGGGCAATATGCATCTGGGTGTTCTTGATGGAAAGTTTCAATCATCTCCTTCAATTTCATCAAACCTGAAGCTGGTTCCCATGAATTTTCGGAGTCTGAGTAGTCCAACCACTTGACCAAATACTGCACTCCTCGACGATTCCTAGTTGGTTTCAAATCTAGGATTGCTTCTACATCATACTTGTTATCTTCTGGCAGTAACTCCATTGGTTCCCCTGGATAATTCACTCCATGAGCTTCAGTCTCCTTGTATGGTGAAAGTAGTGAAGCGTGGAATACTGGGTGAATTCGCCAGGTGTTTGGTAGTTTGAGGTGATAGTTAACTTCGTCAATTATGTCAGTGATTTTGAATGGTCCATGATGACAGTTTGCCAACTTAGCTTTTGGCCTTGTTGTTTTCAAATTCTTTCTATCCAATAGCCATCCAATAGCACTTTATCCCCAACTTTGAACTTCATCCCTTCTTTTACGTGGTCCATATTCTGCCTCTTCATCAACTCCACACCAGTCGTCAGACTTGCTTTCAGTTCTTTGTGCAGCATCTCTAAGTTCTGAAGGCGTTCTTTGACTTTTGGTACATGTGAAGATGGATTAATTGATGGAAAGAGTTGAGGGAGATATCCATGGAGTAATTCAAAAGGTGACTTTCCAGTGGCTGAGTGGATTTGAGTGTTATGGCAAAACTCGGCGTATGACAAATATTTGACCCAATCATCCTGACGATAGTTGCAGAAGGTTCGTAGGTATTGTTCAAGTTCTTGGTTGAACCTTTCAGTCTCGCCATCTGTTTGTGGATGATAAGCTGTACTAAGAGCCAAGGTGATACCTAACTTAGCATATATCCCTCTCATAGCTTGGCTTGCAAACTGCGGTCCTCGATCTGATATCATCTTGTCCCACAGACCATACTATCACCATGTGTTGTTGAACAAAACATCAATAGTACCATTACTATCAATATCCTTTCAGCAGGGAGAAATGACTACTGTTTTAGTTGACCAGTTCACTGTTATGTGAATCATGTTGAAGCTGTTGGAATTAAATGATAACGATCAAGTTACTAAGCTACTATGCATACAGCATCAATCAGGTACTGCGGACATATGGTCAAATGATCATACAGATATACTTAGACTATTTATATTATTATACTACTCTGATTAATGATATATACTTGAGAGTTAAGCGAGATACGTTCGCACGCTCTTACCCCCCACTTTGTGACTCTCGCTAAGATTATTCGCTAAGATAACCTAAGTCTAATAGGTTATGGGCCCCGCCTAGCTTGCTACAACTTCGATAAACACTTGTTCTACTCTGCTTTACTCTCTACTCATACTCTGTTCCTGGACTAGTATATGACTAGTCGACAAACTCGATCTCAAGGATCAGCCCCAGATATCCCACTTCCTACTACCAGTCGCCACTCTAGTGCACACCCCTCTGGTACCCAAACTCCTACTCCACCCGTATCATCTACTTCACAAGCACAACCACTTGATCCTCTCATCCAAAACCCTCTTCCATTCGCACTTGATCCCATTATGTCTGATGCTGGTGAAAATACTAGGACTGATGTCTGGGATACTGTCCCTACTCCATCATCATCTCCTCCATCTACCCCTACTTCGTCAGTCGCATTATCTATGCCCGAAAATACAAACCCCAACTACGTGATGTCACTCAGCGACATCAACAAAGCTTTTGATTCCCTGACAGTTCTTACTGGCAGTGAAAATTGGAAGATGTGGTACTTTCGCGTTAATAGCGCTTTACGGGTGATTCGTCACCAACACTTTAAAAGTTCCAGGTTACATCCTGGTAATACTGTCAAACTAGCCTGTTTTAACGCTATTACAGGCAAGATTGATGATAAAATCATGATCCACTACATCGAAGAGTTGGATGCGATAGAGCTTATCAAGAAGCTCAAGCAACGTTTCGACCCTTCATCCACAGTTCAAGAGTCTAACGAGTTGTGGAAACTCTTCAACTTACATAAACCAGTCTGGGAGTTTGATAAGCTCCTTGACAAAGCTCAGGATCTGTGGGCTTCTATCAAGAAGAGAGACATAGATGTCTCAGATCAAGTCTTTTACTCAGCTCTAGTGGGGATTATTCCTCCACACTATCACTTTGTTCGCAGTTCTTATGAAGCAACTGTGGATACAGCTGCAGCTACATGGGATGCCACTACTGCAGCTGAAGGGGAGAAACCCGTATACACAGCTGTCGACCTCATTGTGCAGCTAAAGAAGGAATTCACTAACTATCGTTTGAGCAATGCTCGAACGTATCCTTCGAAGAAGTCCAACAAGAAGTCTGGTAGCACTAGCCAAGGTGGTGCTCAACGATCGGACAAGTCAAAAGGGGAACGTGCTAACGCTGCAGCGCCGTACCAGAAGCCTTCTGATGGAAAAAGGATCAGAAGTGCTTCAACTGCAACAAGATGGGTCATACGACCCAGACGTGCCCAGAACTGTGGACTGAAAAGTCCAAAGAAGCTATGAAGAAGAAAGGGATTACTAAACAATCCAACAAAGGCAAGACCAAGGAGAATGCATCAGTTGCCATCTCCATGCCTGCGTCTTCTTCTTCTCAAATTGCGACTACGTCAACTTCGCAATCGGACTGGGTACAGTCGATTTCTTCGGGCGACGTTGAGATGGAAGACTCAGAGACTCCAGTGAGTCATCATATTTCCCTACCTGCTTTTACCGTGATCTCTGACCAAGATCATACGCATATCATTGATTCTGGTGCTACTATACACTGTACACTGTATCTTAACTTACTTTTTAACGTTCATACTACGCCTGCCGTAACTTTAACTGTTGCCAATTCAGAGCATCTAGATCTTCAATTAGCAGGCGATATGCGGGTAGAAGTTAGGAAGGACAATGGTGAGTCTTCATCAATCACTCTTAAAAATGTATACTATAACTCAAAACTTCTGTTTACTTTAATCAGTATTTCACAAAAAGCGGACTATACTTTTACTTTTCATGATCATTTATGTATAATATGTAATGACACGGAAAATTTCATTGGCATTATACACAAGAGCGCCAAACTTTACTCCATCACAACTAAAAAATTGAGTGATAACGTTGCTACTTTAAGTTTATATGAACTTCACAAACAAATTGGTCATATGAGTTATACAAATCTAAAAACATTACTAAAAACAGATAAATCTATTATTACAATCATTATTGATGATTGGACAGAAACTCAATGCGAAGACTGCATCATCAAAATATATATAGACTTTCTGTTCCGAAACAACGTACTTCAGAATTAGCAGAAAACTTTGGAGACCATTTTCATATTGATATATTTGGTCCATTACAAACTGCCTCTATTGAAGGCTACAAATACTGGTTAACCATCGTTGATGACTGTACGCGTTGGTTAATATTATCTCCACTTAAAACAAAAGACGAAGCCTATACCCAATGGGTTACATTTACTACTGAACTATTTACACAATATGGTAACAAAGTTAAAATTCTACAATCAGACAACGATGCCGTATTTACTTCGGGTGCATTCAAAAACTACCTGAAAGCACAAGGTACAATTGCACGTTATACAGTTCATGACACGCCTCAGCAAAATGGAGTTGCTGAAAACATACATCAACATATCATGAATGGTATTCGTGTTAATCTGCATACTGGAAAACTACCTAATCGTTTATGGTGGCATGCAGGACTGTATACTATGTACATACTTAATAGATCTCCGAAAACTGCATTAAAAATGCAAACTCCCTATTTTAAACGTTACGGTGTTAACGCAAACTTAGACAATCTACATAGCTTTGGTACACCTTGCATTGTATATGACGAAGCAAGAACTAGTAAACTAACTCCTAAAGGAAAACGTGGAGTTTGGTTAGGCTTTGACGATCATTCAAAAGGCCATTATGTCTACTTTGGTACTAAAGTGAATGTAGAAAGCAACTTGCAATTCTTAACATCCAAATCGCAAGTTGAAGGGGAGTTACAAAACAAAAATCAAGAACCATTAGAAACTACAGAAGAAAATACAAATGAAACTCCAACTTCTCAGGAACATGAACCTGAACCAATGGATGTTGACGAAGACGAAACTAAACAACCTGATGGCCCAAGACGATCAAAAAGGATCCGAGAAGCCAGAGGTTTACTCTACGATGAAGTTGAACAAAACATTGCTTTCTTCTTAACAGAATTCAATGTTTACTACGCTGATAACGTTGGCGATCCAATTTCATTTAAGGATGTACTCAATCATCCACAACATGATGCATGGTTTGATTCCATGAAAGCTGAGATAGAATCTCTAGAAAGTCTAGGAACCTGGGAATAAGTCAAACCTCCTGCTGATGCGAATATCATTGGTTCCAGATTTGTCTACAAAACTAAGTACGAACTTGGCAAACAGACCAAATTGAAATCTAGACTAGTAGCACAAGGCTTTAGTCAACAAGAAGGCATTGATTACTACGCAAATGATATCTTTGCCCCTGTAGCACGCATGAGCAGTACACGTTTTATACTTGCTCTTGCAGCTTCATTAGACTATGAAACTACTCAGATTGATATTAAATCTGCCTATCTTTACAGAAACATTACTGACGAGGAAACATTATACCTTCGTCCACCTCCGGGTAATTTACTACCTAACTTACCTGAAGGCTACGTACTTAAACTCAGAAAGACTCTATATGGGCTGAAACAAGCTGGTCGTCGATGGTATGAAAAATTATGCAATATTCTCATAAAGTTACTAGGACTTAAGAAGTCTACTTACGATAATGCG
>JAACJM010000266.1:0-109284 GCA_013368315.1 Tetrapyrgos nigripes | reverse complement strand
CTGGCGCAGAAGTGGTTTGATGCGATCGGGTGGGTGTTGAGAAGGCAGAATATATGTTCGCGTCTGACCTTGATATCAGTTGAGCTACGGCACGCTGTACGGACGCTATTTGACGCTGCGGTGGTGAGGTTGTCAG
This sequence comes from Tetrapyrgos nigripes, assembly GCA_013368315.1. Lineage (NCBI taxonomy): Eukaryota > Fungi > Basidiomycota > Agaricomycetes > Agaricales > Campanellaceae > Tetrapyrgos > Tetrapyrgos nigripes. The sequence continues at coordinate 109,148 of JAACJM010000266.1, read as the reverse complement.
ATGAGGAGACCATTGCTTTGGTTAATGAATGGCAGCAACATCGTAAGTCGTCTGCTTTTAGGAGAGTTGTTGTCAATTGGGAAGTGAATCTTACGATTGAGTAGTACCGAGTCTACAACCGGAGGCAGATCAAGAGTCTCGCACTGCTGCTCTTTCGTTATTTCTATGTGGTTATCTAGCGGCGGAGAAATATAGTCTGTTTTCTACCAGGTAGGCTACTTTCCCTTAGAACTGCGTTACATTTAGACTCATAGTCCTATTCCCTCCTTGCAGTGCTTTGACCGACATTACCAAGTCTATCTCCCTCTACCTACATTCCGCGTACCCTCAACACTCTCACCATGCCCCAGTACACTTCCATCCCAGCTATCTAATCCTTGCTATCGATCTCTCCTCCCGAGGTTTCCATGTTTGGCAGCATTACATGGCGGTGGAGATTCTACGTAGATTATTCGTCCTGGCTACAAGTGCGAGAAAGGAGTTAATGGCAACTACTACATTTCCTCCACCTGCCCCTGGTATCTCTTCGTCACCAGTTAAACCAGTACATAGCTCTCCATCTCCATCAAAGTCCAACCCCTCTTCGCTGTCTAGGGCGACCAGTGCCAGTCTAGTCACTACTGGAGCGGTAACATCTACAACTACAGTCAGTGCTGTGGCTCGTAATGCAGTCTTGGCAATCGCAGGTAGAGAAGAGGCAAGGGGACTCTTTGTCATGACATTGGGGATGGAGATCACAGGGACTTCCAGCCTAAGCGGTGATAGACCAAGTAGTACTACAGGAGGAGCAGGTGATGGAGCTTCAGCGAGTGCGGCAGCCGGAGGAGATAAAGACTCGAAGGATTCCGTGTTGGAGCATCGAAAAGCGGTGTTACAAATACTGGCGTTCTTAATTCGAAAGCGTCCTCTGGTGTTACTTCCTAACCTTCCTAAACTGTTGGAAGCGGTGGTAAAGAGTCTGGATCCCAATTCTACAGGTGGAAAGGATAGAGATGCGGTATTGGATACGGTGACGGAGATCTTGGGGCATGTTGTCAAAACGTGAGTTGCAACTTCATCTTTGCTATGGATGGCTATGTAGCTCAGCTAAATTTCGTTTAGCTTTCCCTCCATCGATTTCCACGTTTCCTCACAGCGTCTCGCCGTTGGAACTTCAGAGGGCACTATCGTTATGTATGATTTGAAAACCGCCATACGGTTGTACGTCCTCGAGGCGCACAAGGAGCCAATTACTGCGTGCAGTTTCTCGCCTGATGGTAGGAGATTGGTTACGTTGAGTTTGAAGGAAAGTGTAGCATTGGTTTGGAAAGTTGGGTCGAGCTTTTCGAGTTTTTTCAACCCTGGAGCACCTCCGAGGCAGAGTAGTAGAACTATTGGGGGGATTGGAGGGTGGGTGGGACGGGAGGAACTGCAGGGAAAAATGCTAGTGATGGCGATGAACCGTATAAGAAGTTAGGTTTCAATGTCGGGGAGGAGGGTGAGTGTGCTTAATTTTATATGCGAGTGCTAGGCTGACCATAATGATTCATAGGCATAATGACGACAGCCGAAACACTCAAGTTTGTCTCATTTGATTGGGTAGCAGACAGGAGCGTCAAGCTGAAGATTAGGGAGAGTATTTTGACTTTTAACACGTAGTGAAGCCCTAGGGCGGTTCGATATCTCGCAGGTGCGATTTCTGAGTTCTTGAGTCTGGAATTTTTGCTTGGGTCAATAAATATGTTATAATAAGAGAATAAACGCGAATGCAGTTCAGCAGTTCTACCAGAAGATAAGAGGGAGATGGATATCACACCACCGTGTCGGGTCTAGGCCTGAGGCTGTACACTTTGCCGACCGCGCTTGATCTGCAACCACCAACATGCCTACCTGTAAGTCCTGCATTTTCCTTCATTTTGATACTAAATCCTCTCAAAAGTTGCAGAATTAAAGCAGAAAACAGTAAAAGCTAAAGATGCTACTGTTAATAAGGTCCAGAATACAAAGGACCGAAATACTAGGTTCATTTCTTCCGCCTTCATCCTCCAAGAGAACTAGACTCATTCAAGCGAACAGTGTATCGATGAAGGACACGAATTGGAATCCTTATAACGGCGAAGGGCCGCGTCCACCTCCACCACCTCGTATAAACTCGAGGAGTCGTCCACAAGAAAAAGCCCCGCTTCCCCCTCCACCGGTCAGACGGGCTACGTCTAGTGCCGCAGATGTTCCTATACCACCGTCATCTTCGCCGAGTCCAGCACCAAATGCACGGCCGGGTGGTCCTCCAGTCATCAAAAAGTCAACAAAACCTGTTTTACCTGGTCAATCACCGTCGTTAACACCTAGTCCAAGGCCAGCTCCTCCTCCGTTACCAGCTAGAACCAGCTCGACCGGATCTTCAAATCTTGGTGCAAGGGTGCCATCATATCTTGGCAAAACTCCAAGTGCTCCTCCTATGCTACCCAAACGTTCCGGATCTGCGTCAACAACGTCTTCGGTGACGTCGTCCAAACCCACACCGCCTGCGCTACCTTCACGAACACCTTCTTACCAGCGTGAGCCCCAGCCTGTAGTACAGGAACCAGAGCAGGAGGAGGAAGAGGAGATGGTCATAAATTGGGCAAATCTGTCGCAAGAAGATAAAGAGGTGTTCTTTGAGTGGTTGGACGAGTTTTTCGAGAAGGCTTATGGGATTCCCAAGCCTACGTCTGCCCGGAGATGAGAAGGTTTAGAAGTGTAGATGAGTGGGCTGGTTGGGTTAAGCCGGTGTTTAGCTGTTGGATATGCATTGTACGTGGTCTGTCTGCTTGGAATTATAATAACTTCTACTTCGTCACTTCTGATTGCTCTGCTGTTCGTCCGGATGTATCTCGGGGCTGAGAAGAAATTGGGACCAGCGGGCCGTCTTGATTGGACCTGTTGAGAACATGCAACAATTATATTTTTGCCTACGAGTTGTCGAACGATTCTCTTATTTTTGGCTCTTTTACGTTTCTCTTACACGTTTCTAACAGATTCCAGCTTGGTCACGAGTGCGGTAAAACACTGGCAAAACGTCATGGATCCATCAAATTATTCTTGCAAATGCAAAACGTTTTCGAAAAAGCGGTTCTTATGGGGCTACGACGTGTGAAGGGAGTATCAGGTGAACGGGCATAAATGGCTAAAGATGTCGGTGAGGCTTTTCTTAAAAACTCCAGTCTAGGTCCCAAACTCACCCAACCTTCGTCGCGTCCAGGTATCGTTACCTCAAAATTCCGACCTCTCCTCAAACCGATCATGAAACTCTTCAGCTTTCTTCCCGCCCTCGTCATCGCTGTCGGAGTCTCGGCCTTCACAATCCCCTCAAACCAAACCAAATAAAATCATTCGTCACTTTCGGCGACTCCTACACGACATCGTCAACAAAGGCGACGGCTCCGACGCTCAAGCCTGGCCGGTCTACCTCTCAGGTTACACCCACACTACTCTCTTCCATTCGCCAAATCCGGTGCTACATGCTCCAACAATCTCACGTTCCGCCCATTCCCTCCAGTATTCGAGTCCCAGCTTCCTTCTTATTTCGAATTTCATGCAACGGATGCTGGGGAGAAGGTCGGCGGGAGAGATACGGTGTATACGCTTTGGATTGGGACGAATGATTTGGGTGTGAGCGCATTGCTTACCGGAGACGATCCGGGGGTTACAGTGGTGGATGTAGCAGAGTGTATGGTTAATTGGGTGAAGGTGCTTTATGAGCAAGGTGGTGCTAGGAATTTTGTTTTCCAAAATGTGAGTCTGTCTCTATCTTTTAGCTGGAACAATGCTTTCTGATGCCAGGTTCTGACTTGCAACGCTACACGCAGATGATCCCACTGCAACACACCATCCTATACGCGGCGGACTCGTACCCCAACCGGTTCTGGTTTACAGACAGAAACACCACGGCGTGGTCTGTCCAAATGACGGAACAGGTTGAAGCCGGGAACGAGTTGACCAAACTGATGCTGCAAAATTTGGCACCGACTTTGGATGATGCTCATGTTGGTGAGTGCATCGTCCTTCTTTATCAACACTACGTATTCCAGGCTCTGACGTATCCTCTCTAGCATACTTTGACTCGCATTCTCTCTTCCAAGACATGTTTGACCACCCAGAAAACTTCCTCAATGGAACTGCACCTGCATTTAACGTTACTGGATGCATCAACTCTTGTGTATTTGAGCTCAACGTTCCGGATAGCGGAGTGTGTACTGTTGTCAATGGGACGGATCGAGACAGTTATTTGTGGTGCGTTTAGGTCTCCTTTCTTTCACCTTTTTTCTTTCCTTCCCTTTCCTTTCTTCGTGCTTTCATGTATGTTGCGTCATAAACTGGAGCTGATCGACCATCTCACATAGGTTTGATGAGCTGCACCCTAGCGAACAAGCCGATAGGATCGTGGCTAGGGAAATTGCAAAAGTATTTGAGGGTAAAGAGAGTCAGTGGGCGACTTGGTTGAGCTAAATTACCCGGTTACAGACTGGATTGTGCCCATAAGTACTTTTTGTATGTGTATCTGGATGCTCGTATACAAGAATCTTGAAGTCTTGAGTCGTGTATGAGGGCAACCGCTCTAAAAATAGCTTGACAGCCAAGAGACATTGTAAATGTGACGTTGTGATCCTTACCGAAGATCGGTCACTGTCAGCCATATCGCCTGCCTCGTACGCGTGGCCAGACTTCTCCTCGCTGATGGTCACTTCCTTCTCATTGTTTTTTGCGCGTCTTGCTTATGAGCTCGTATAGGATTCTTCCAGACCAGATGTCAAGCTCTAGATGATCTAGGCAAGCTCTGATCAAGTTGTGTCATCACAAACGAACTTGCACCCATGGATGCAAATTCGCAAATCATGAAACGTTGGCACTGCAGACAAATAGGCTACCGGATGTGAGAGGCTTGTATGACCGTTATCTCTGACCTCACAGAATGTCTGAGGGAATCCAGCGCCGCCATCATCTATCGCGTCTCTTGTACTTTGCTACTCTTCCTCTCTTCGCTCTCACTTCAAGTTCAAAGTCTAACATCATGAGACCTACCCTAATCTCTGCCCTCTGCGTAACCCTTGTCGTCGGTTGCATAGCTCTTGGCGTTTCTGCCCTCCACAATCACCAAAAACTATTGTCTTTGGGGATTCCTACCCTCGATAATCCCTTCAACCCAATCAAATCAAATCCTTCGTCACTTTCGGCGACTCCTATACTGACATCGTCAACGTAGGGGACGGTCTGATGCTCAAGCCTGGCCAGTCTATCTCTCAGGCTACACCAAGACCACACTCTATCCTTTCGCCAAATCCGGCGCTACATGCTCTAATAAATTGACGTATCGTCCGGCCCTCCGGTCTCCGAGTCCCAACTTCCCTCCTACTTTAATTTTCATACAACGGATGCGGGGAAGAACGTTGGTGGGAAGGATACAGTGTATACGCTTTGGATTGGGACGAATGATTTGGGAGCCAATGCGTTGCTTACTGGGAATGATCCTGGGGTCACCGTGGTGGATGTAGCGAAGTGTATGGTGAATTGGGTCAAGATGCTCTATGATAAGGGTGGGGCGAGGAATTTTATTGTCCAAAATGTGAGTTTGTCCATGTCGCTTTCCCTAGCTCTTTCTCTAACATCTGCTCCTGTGCTACCCTCAGATGATCCCTCTCCAGCACGTCATCCTCTACTCAGCAAACTCGTACTACACTTGGTTCTGGCTAAAGGAGAGGAACAGTACAGCTTGGTCTGTGCAGATGACCGAGATGGTAGAAGCTGGGAATGCTTTGACCAAACTCATGCTGAAAGATTTGGCATCAACGTTACCTGGTGCGCACATTGGTGAGGACATGCAACTACGCGTCTACGTATCCAGTGCTCTAATACGATCTCCCTATCTACTCTTTTATACCAGCATACTTCGACTCCCACTCGCTCTTCCAAGACATCTATGACCATCCGGGACTCTATCTCAATGGAACTGTACCGTATAACGTGACGGGATGCATCCGCCCCTGTGTCTTCAAGCAGAATGACCCGAAGAGTGGGTTTTGTTCTATCGTTAATGGGCCGGCCAGGGACAGTTATCTGTGGTGAGTTCTCCTTGCCTTTCCTGCTTTTCATCTTCATGGGTGCGGAGTCATGACTGATTATCTTACCTAGGTATGACGAGCTACACCCAAGCGAGCAAGCCAATAGGATTGTCGCCAGGGAAATTGCGCAAGTCTTCCAGGGCAAGCAGAGTCAGTGGACAACTTGGTTGAGTTGAGCTGGCTACTTTGTTGATTGACAGGGGGATTTCTGTTGTGCATGCGTCTGATTGATGAGTTTTCTTGTGTATTTAATTGCTCAAATACAAATTTCCTACTAATGATATCCACTTTATTGGTATAATTCCTGCAGTCAGGAATGGAACAACGTGTCAAGAATAAGAACTATTTGATCACTGAACGAACGCGATGTGAGGAAGATTGATGTCGAACTAGGGACCGTCATGATGCATACGGATGTGGTGAGATTGATCAGAATAAACCCTTTTTCAATCTGATGTCTTCATCCTCCCTCATGATCAGTTTCTCCTGAACCGCGAGAAGAATCCAGACGGTTTCGACAACATAGGATAACTTGGTGACGAGTCGGCCGCATTTCGGCGACCAATAAAGACTGTGCATGTGGCGAAAAGTGTGCATAGGAGGGAGACGAAAGTCAACCAAAAACCTGATGAAAACTCTCAATCGAGCTGGATGTTCCAGTATGCAAACGCGATACGTACCTGGTGCCGTGTCGATATCCCATCTACTATCCACGTCGTGGGCCTTACTGTGAACGCGGGCGTACAGCACAATGTCGATGATAAAAGCCAGAAAGGTCAAGAACGCCGCTAGGAACGAAGCGATCATAGCCCCCAAGAGCACAGCGACGTTGGAAGAGAAGGAAAGGCATAGAGCAATGAAGGTTACGGCAGTAGCTTGAGGAAGCCATGTAAGTGGGGGATTGTCCATGATGTACTCGAGGAAGACTCCTTACCAACAGGATGTACCGCCAAACCTCTAGTCCAACCTGCTCCAATGTTCGCTTGGATGATCTGCGGACTGCCAGAGCTAAGATCGACACCAATCAACGCAAAGTCGTATCCATGCCCGGTATGCACACATGTCGAGTCGTCGTTGAGGTCGTATTCGCAGATTCCCCTGGCAGTGTGGAAATCTCTCGTGAGTAATTCTCCATGGTAGAAAAAATCCTCGCTTACCAGATACCAAACTGTAGAGTATCCGACAACGAGGAGAGCAAATGGTTTGAGACGACTGGGCTTTTCAGCTCGAGAGCGAAAGACGTACCCGCGTCTCTTGGGCAAACAGCTTCTTCGCCTCATCAGGGACACCCTGACACCACCGAAATGAATGCGAACAATATCGAGGAAGTGTATGGTAGGAAGTGAGATTGACGTCAAGAAGCTAAGCACGAAGGCACGAAAAGGAAGATGATTCCTGGGACGAAGAATTTGCGGGACATTAGATCGGAAGCTTGACGCTTGTCTTACACCAGTGACTGCTGAGGGTATGCAGGTCAGGGGGAGGGGGTGAAGGGGAAGACCGTAAATGGGACTTCCCCCCTTGCTCTTTTATGTATACCCTGCGTGAGTCAAAAAATAAATTCCTGTCAATGGCAGCCCTGGAAGATAAAATCATCCGAGTCTTGAGCGTCTACAGAATATAATCGTTTGAAGATACGAACCATCGGCTATCACCACAAGATCAAGGAGCATATGGTACGAGCGTCTACTATTGGTTCTCGAACAATTCTCAAACGATCTTCTTAGAAGTGGATCAAGGTACGTATCGCTCAAGTACCGCTCCTGGTTGAAGCTCAAAGATTCTCTCTTAGTCTATGAAGGCCTGTTCAAGAGCTACGTTGGTGAACTCGTTCGCCCATATTTGCCACTCCTCCTAGTGTGTATCGCTTATTGCCTCATCCGTTTATGAATTCAGTGGCTGAAAACATGGAGCACCTCCGCGAGCACCGGACGCCATGGGCGTTCATTCAAGCTGAGATCTCTTACTGGCAAAGGCAACTGTCCTCTTTCGCTATTACAGTCGTGGCTGTCATTCCATTCAAGAAAGCTAGTGCTACACGATCGTAGAACTTTCAGCGAGTGAAAGCGCGAAATAAATACAAGAAATATACATATACATAGCCGTTTGGAAAGCGTTCAGAAGTGATACTGAGTACAGTACCCATTGCGATGAGTCCCCAGTGTTCAGACCTAGCTGAATACTTCAATCGTCCCTTCGACACCAGGTCAGATCACGATCCTCAGTTCTTTCTGAATCGAGACAAGATCCCTGAACCTCCTGACATCGTAGGATAGCTCGGTGATGAATCTCCTGCCTTTCGGCGCCCAATGAAGATCGTGCATGTGGCGAAAAGTATGCAGAGGAGAGAGACAAAAGTTAACCAGAAACCTATAGTGAAAATCAACAAATTCTCAGCTCAGCTCGATATCAACTACGTCGGAGACCTTGTTACGCACCTGGTGCAGTATCGACATTCCATCTACCATCAACTTCGTGGACTTTATGGTGAACGTAGGCGTAGAGAGCAATGTCGATGATAAACGCCAGCAAGGTCAAAAACGCTGCCAAGAGCGAGGCAACCAGGACTCCCAAGGCTGCAGCGATGTTGCCAGTGACAGTGGAATAGACGGAAAGGCCTAGAGCTATGGCCGTAAAGACCGTAGCTAGATACCCGATGAGATAAGTTAGCGCCACATCGTTCAAGAGAGTGTACTCGAAAGTAATGTAACTGACCAACAGGATGTACAGCCAAACCCCTAGTCCAGCTCGCTCCAATTGTTTCCACAGTGATCGTGTTGGTATCGCCATCAAAGCTGGCCCTGAGGGGAAATTCATATCCATGCCCAGTGTGCACGCATGTCGAGTCGTCGTTGAGGTCGTAGTAGCAGTATCCCCTGTGGATATAGGTTTGTCTCTTTAGTCACTCATAGCATCGAATCACCGCTTACCAGATACCAAACTATAATTTTTTAGAGAAAAGATCAAGAGGGAACATATTAAGACGAAGTTCGAGCGAAGGCAACCACTACTTACCCTTGCCTCTTGGATTAACTGATCCTTAGGTAGATTTTGACCTTGACCATTACCAAAGTGGATGCGAGCAATATCGAGGAAGTGTATGGAAGGAAGTGAGATTGAAGTCAAGAAGCTCAGCACGAGGGCTACAAAGAGGAGGATAATTCCCGGGACGAAGAATTGACGGGACATTGCAGATGGATGATAGCTTTCCAAACACCGACAGCGAATTCAAGATACTTATGTAGGGAAAGGTTTTCGCCTTCGTCGCATTGAATCTTTGTTTCTTTGCGTGAGTCATGCAAAGTGTACCGATGTACTTACCTATGTAGACGTTGCTACACGGGAATTGACGATCTGCACGCATATAGTACGAGCGTCTATCTGAATACATTGCTACCGTGATGATACTTATCTACTTTCCAATTCAGATGAGGCAATGAGGTCGCCTGGATCTGATGTTTTGTCTTTTCGTGAGTTGCCATCTCGGTGAAAGGGTGGGGCTTTTGATCATGAGCTGGAAGTTGAGACGATATTGCCTTCCAGTGGGTTCCTCATCGCAATAGGCCGATACTCAACTGCCTGCGCAGTGGGTCAGGGACAAAATATGGTCCAATTGTTCGATTAGAACTTTCCCCCCTCTACCTCCTCGAAATTCTCTACAAGACCTTCAACTTTGCCTTTAGATTGACCTTTGAATGAAGTTGTCGCACCATGGTAGAATCTCTCAGTATGCATGTGCACCACATGTGTACTGATCATCATCTCTCCGTTTCCACTGTCGCGGCCATTTGCAAGCTGTCAATAAGCGCTGCGCAGTCGCAGTTGCGAGGAGAAGCCCTGAAGTTTCTCTACCAATATAAAATATTTGAAATATCTTTACGATCACCACGAGTTCTATTCTTAATTTCTTTTTCTCTTGTACCCAGGGGAGGCACTATTTCAGGGCTCCCCGCATGAAATTCCCCTTGAACGACTCTGCAAGATGTTTAGAAAAATCAGTATGGATACAAAGCTCCACCCCGTCGGAATGTCTCAGAATATGGATCCTTCCTCACCTCAGGCTCCGATTTCGAACACCGAGGTGATTGCTTATTCTTCATGTCATTCACTAGTAGGAAGACCGCATTGTCGTATTCACTGATAATTAGCCTTCTTGTGGTCATGGTGTTGTGCGACCCGTCTTTTTCGATGGGGTGGTGTTCAAATCAATATTGCAGGTCGACGCCCACGTCGCCACGACGCCACGACGCTTATATTGGGCGCAGCGTAAAGCCCGGATGTACCATAATGGATCTATAGGGTATGATAAAAAGTAGAAGACACACATTTCTTCACTATCAACTCCGAATCACTGACTCCGGATCCGAGGAGGGTACGAATACCAATTCCTTGTTTTCTCCCTATCTTTTACAATAAAGGTCGGAAGCTACACGCATAACTGGTACGGTATCGGCATTGCCACAGCAATCAAAAATCAACAATAAAACGCGGGTCGCTGTCTGCCCAGTCCAGTGGCTCAGTGGAGGCTGCGACTCATATCAGCGCAGCAGGCTCGATCAGTGACTCCGCAACAAGTTCGGAAGTTGCGGCTGATAGCTATGATACTAAAAGCTCAGCCAATAATCTTTAATTATGAACATAGTAGATACACACTGAGCTATATATGTAGATGCCCTCTCAATTGCCACCGCGAGGTGCGTGGCTCATGAATGACATCATTGTCACGCCACCGCGGCGATAAGAGGGGCTAGTTACGAGGCCGAATGAAATGAGGGTAAGTTCTTTACACTCCATTTCCGCGTGTGGCTATGTCGAATCGATCCCTGCTTTTCCCGTTCATAAATTCCTAAAACTCCCGAGCTTTGTTTTGGAACTGTGATTGCTGAGGTATGCCACGTCAATACCGCGTGCTTACTCATCAGTCTTCTGTTCCTTAGTGAAAGCCCACCGAAAGCTCGCAAACGATCTACGTCTAAGGTGTGTGCATCGTATATGGTATTCTTCAGATCATAATCTTTGTATATACGTCAAAAAATTGAGATTTCTCCCATGTCATCAAAGGAAGACATCCATATCACTATCTAGCACATTGCAGTTACAGTTATCCGTCTGTTGTTGCTGCGAGGCCTGCGATGTTCGAGCTGGAGTACCCTGAGGTGTCGGGGGACCTCTTTTATTTCATTTAGGTGTTTCTGGTGGCTTTTGGAAAACCAACAGAGGCCAATTTTATCTGGTGGTACCTTTAGACCTTTCTGCTCCTTGAAAGACAATCTGATACTGTAAAGAAGTTCTGTAGAAAAAGGATGAGTTGTCTAGGCTGTTGGATGGAACTGTATAAAGTGGTATGGCGTGTCATAAGACCAGAATGTGCATTCACAAGGATCAATAGGACACTTCACAAGTACATTTGTACACTAGATCTGCTTGTTCTTTGATGTTGATGGTTTCAACCAATTTTATATCTTCTTGATAGTGTACTCAGAAGGTTGGGCTGGATGGTTTCCAGACGCATGGGAAAAAGAAACTGGTCATGCCTTATATACTTGAAATAGCTGTAATTGCTTTTTGTTCCTATTGCTATTGCTCTTCCTTTCACCTGTTTGTTTTTGTTTTTGTTTTTGTTTTCTCTTTTCCTTCTTCTACTCCTACCCTTCCCACTCCTTTACCTCATCTGACGTGTCTATGTCCACTGTGTGGATAATTGTCAACAATACAGACCCTCATGTATCTTACAGCAGTGGATGGAGCTTGATGACTCCTCAAACGCTGTTAGATGCTGGTCTATGTCCACTGTGTGGATAATTGTCAACAATACAGACCCTCATGTATCTTACAGCGGTGGATGGAGCTTGATGACTCCTCAAATGCTGTTAGATGCTGGTGTTGTCATACCTGGTCCCTCAGGAAGGAGCCAAAGCATCTTCGCATTTGGTGATACATTTCATGTGATTCACGATGTGAATATGGATGAGAGTTTTAGTTTCAGATTCAACAGTATGTCAATGTTATCGTCTACTACACTATCTTAACTAACATTTTTCTTATTCTTATTCCAATTCCCAATCCCAATCACCCACATGTCCACTCAACAGCAACAATGAACACTCTGCTAGTCTATGGCTCTGTCTCTAATGCTGGTCATTTCACAACCCAATGTAAACTAGACAGAATCACTGGAACCACAATAAACTGGACAGGAGACCCACACTACCCACCCAACTCAATCCTCAACAATAGGTTAATCTGCGAGTTTCAGAGTGGAACTCAGGTCTTGATTGGGGAGCATGCATTGGATGTTAGGATTACAAATATCACAGTGGGAACATCAACAGTGACATCACCTGCGCCTTCCCCAGATATTTGGCTTTTCTACCTGGACTACTTGGCCTATCCCCCAGTGAATGAAGACGTTGCCAAAGCCAATGGGGATTACTTTCAAATTGGACCAGAATTTGGCCCTCCAAATGTCCTATCCTTACAACACAACATGCAAGGCAATCTCACAGTGAGTGGAAGTGCAGGTTTTGATGCAGATTGGGCGTTCTTGTTTGTAGGGGGACAAGTTGGAGAGCAGTTTATCTCGCATCAATACAGTGAGATATTATGAGCTGGGAGGAGAGACATTGGCTTTGAATTTGTAGTTTGTAATACTATTATTGGATCCAGTGAACAGTGGGGTGTAAATGATGTATATGGGAGGGCCTTTGTACAAAAAAGTTAATGAAAAATATGTACTTGTACAACTTGGTATTTGTCTCAGAGTTTTTAGTACAAGGAAGCCAAATAACATAATGTGTACATTAGAAGCTTGGATTGCAAAGGCCTTGTATTCGCCACACCTCAGCACTGGCCCACACCCCCTTCATATAGGGATGTGTTGACGTGAAAGCGATTGAGGTAAATTTGGAGGCAATTGAGAAAACATTAATGCTGACAATGTGACATGTGGAGTGAGGATACATACCAGGTAGTCATTTGGATTCTTCCTGGTCACTACATCACTAGTTACCAACCTCTCTTCATCCTCCTGCAGTGGTCTTCTTAGCTTTTAGTTGTACGCATACTCCATAGATTATTTGCTAGTAAGACAGATCCTCTGGGACACAGTGTTCTACCAAAGGGTTAAGCCCTTTTAACCCTTAAGCCCATTTAACCCTTAAATTTAAGACTTAAAAATTTCCGAGTGACATCCTTAAGGCTTAAGCTGTCTTAAGGCCCAGGGTCATGATATTCAAGCAACTTGTGAGCAAGGCCAAGGTACAGAGCCAAGAATGATAGTAAAGCGAGTTGGGAGTGAGGCCAGGGTACAGAGACCAGGGAATCAAAAAAATCATACCATAAGTCACTATTCGAGTCCGTTGTGAAGCTGCCAAGTGCCATGTCTACTGGCAAAAATCCTCTCTGGTCCTATTTTCATGAAGGGCCACTGCAAAACTCTGTCCATCATATAGCCTGATGCCAAGGATGTGTTTCCCATCATGAAGAAGAGGGTGCTTGAAGCTGAAAAGCAGAAGACACATAGCAATAAACCCACCACAAACTCAAACGACAAATTTATGAATTGAGTAATGCATCCTCCTCCACTTCCACTGGCAGTGAGCCTGATCCTCCTCCTTGAAAGAAGCTCAAGCAGACGGAACTCAAGCTATACACCCCAAAGAATACATGGGCAAGAATACAGTAATTCCTCCCTAATATTTCATTTTTTCGAGACTTTAAGCCTTAAAAAATCCCTTAAATTTAACCCTTAAACTGGTTTAAGCCTTGAAGATTTCAAAATGTCAAATTTAAGGCTTAAGGTAGAACACTGCGAGACACTCCCAGTAATCTGCGAAAGAAGTTTGACTTGAACTTTCCGGAGACATGCAGATAGGGTCAGGCTAGAGTCCAGGGCTACCTCACACCCGAAAATGAGGATTCACTGATTTACCATAGACTCTCGTATAGCGACGCTATGGCGGGTTCCTTTCTTCGACTAGCAATAATAATGGAATCATATCAGTACATTTGCAGACTTGACTCAGTCAAAAGCCACTCACCGTCAATACACTGACAGGGATGCTTCTTGACCACGTCTCCTTCGTGACATGTATACCATCCGTCACATCAATACTTCCTGCGCTCATGGACATAGACATAGTGTTGATGTCACTTCTTCCCTGACCAGTCCTCGATAACGAAAACGTCCCTCGATTGGAACTTTCGCGTCTGGATCTCATGGTAGTGAAGTTCAAATCAATAGTTCCCCAAGGATCATCGTAGCAATGGTAATCTCTGGGTGAAGCGATGCTTGTCGAGTGTAATTCTGGATCTTCCCGACTGCCTGGGATGCGCATGCGGCTGTTGAGGATGGCCATGAGGGTATTCGAGTAGAGTTTTCCCAAGCATCTAGCCGGGACTGTGTGATAGGGATAGCTTTGAACAGTCAGGAAGAGGACACAATCGATGAATGCGACGGTTGCTTGAGGAATGAAAGAGCGATGATGAGCTAAGAAGTCTCGGAGTCCTTTAGGAACCCTTAGATCTTACCTGTGGCTGATCCTGTCTCGATAGTTAACCGGATAAGTTTTCGGATAATTGCATGGGTTCGTCGGAGGCCGGTATCAGACTTGACGAGCTAGAAGCTTTGGTTAGAATATGGGATGATTCACGCGCACGAATAGCACTGACGAAGAGAGTCATGGATACAGCGATGATTATATCACAGAGAGCAGAACCTGCTAGCCAGATCTGTAGGACATTTAGTATATCTGTCAACTTTACACGCCCGGATAAGTTACTTACTGTGCACTCAATAAATGTCCGTGACTGAAGGGTAGCCAGATTGTCAATTTTGAAGGCGAAAACACCTTGCACTACTGCTCCTGTACATTGAACGAGTGCAACCTGAAAGTATCGTCGTCAGCCTTAGCCAAAGAGAGTTCAATCCCAATCCTACTCACCGAGGAAATAATAAGGCTTAGTACTCTTGAATTTGATAGAATGTAAAGCTGGTAGGCGTAGAAATTCTGCACGGCGCAACTTACTTGATGGCTTGTCTGTTAGTATCAACTGAGAAATAGCCAATCTTCGAGTAGTACTTACTCAGACCAGTAATAATGGGTACACTGAGCCCAGCCAAGTGCATCTTTCTCAAGTTGCCCATGTCCCCAAAGCCCGATCCAAATATACTGAATGCGTCTGCAATATTCATCACAGTTTGAGCTGTATCAAGGATGAAGCAGCCATAGACAAGCATTTTGAGGACTAGCCTGTCCTTTGGGAAGGCCATATAATACATGTCTAGGGACAGGGCCAACAGTCAACGCTGACATTAACGACTCTTGAACCAGAGACTTACAAACTTGCAAGAGAAGGATCCCATACAAGACAGAGTTCAGTATATACCCTATCACCTGCAGACAATTGTTTTGAGGATTTCAGGTTCTTATGTCCGATTCGGCCGGTACTAACCAAAGGTCCAGCACTGTTTTTGTCAGTATTGACTACTGACCCGGATTAACTAGAGAATGTACTCACATCTTGGCAATTTCTGCGGGTATCTGTGAACTGGCCATGGCTCTCGAAGTATGGGGTGAGCAAGGAAGAGGGAAGTGACGAGCTCGCTGAGTGATATGAACAGCCAGTGGTACTATATATATAATGTCATTCCTTGAAATGTTCGGTGCCTCGGTGGCGTCGTGCGACTTCCGGGCGTGATGGGACTACTTTAATATCGCCTGATGGATCGTCAGCCACAAGTAAGGAGTATTCAGTTCAACGCTCATGTGCAGCACCTAGATCAGTTTATCGACGGTCAGTTTCCGCGTCTGAGGTGAGATTTCGGCATGTGGTAAATAGAGAGACCCCTATCAACTGTTCAATACAAGAGCGATTCCATAGTGATGGAACTAATCGTTGATATAAGCCCGCTCTCTCGCAGTGATGTTAAAGACCTTAAGCAGCCTACAGAGGATTGTCCAGAACACCGTGACAATGGCTCGGAATGAGTATGCCAAATTGGACGATCCAGCCAATAATAATCGCATGCAAAGCAAAATGACACGCTGTCGAGGCAGACTCTCAACAATCCAACTTGACCTTCATGCCAGAGTGAAAGGCTGGCAGTAGTATTACAGCGGTATCAAATCAATGATACCAAAGATCGACTGACGTTTTTAGAGCGGAAAATATGATGCTGCGAAGTTTATCATCGACCTATAAGAGGCTAAATATGCCTATCACCAAGGATGAAGGCAATTCCATTGGCCGTGGTAATAGAATCCTCCTCCATTAATCTCTACAATAATCACTTGCTTCAAGACTGCCAGCAGTCCTTCTGCTCACTGGTGTATTATAGACCCCAACTCTTCTTGATCAAATCCGATGCTCTTTCGGCCACGATGTATACCGGAACTTGCGTATGCGCGGTCGGTATGAATGGCTAAACGGAGGAGGAGAATCATCGATGACTAACTAAAAGTAGGGTTGATCATTCAACACTCACAAATATTGATGCATCTACTATTCTTAGGCCTTTCGCCCCTTTCACCTTTAAATCTGGATTGACGACACCATATCCCGAGTGTTCCGAAGTCATAGCAGCTGTACCGACAGGATGGAAAATGGTACGAGTGTTATTCCGAATGAACGCGTTAATTTCTTCATCAGTGGTCGCGTTCACAAGAGGTGAAAGAACGTAATCGCTCCATACTGGCGCGGTCAAGAAATGCCTGGCACTGAGGACTGCCTTTCGCATGACGAACATGTCAAAGTCATGGCCCAGTAGATTTGGATTGATGATTGGATTCCCCAATGGGTCGGAAGCGTTCAGGTGAACGGATCCACCTACGCCGGCTATTCAAGAAAAGGGCTACAGGGAGAATTTGCGAGACTTACGGGCCAAAGGGGACACGACAACAGTGGATATCGTCATGAAATTTCCTGTAGGTGGAGGAGTTGCAAAGTTCAAACCATTCTGGAGAGCCATTAGCCTCTATTTCATAAGGAAGAAAAATATAGCTTACCGCGAAAATTATCTCATAGTGAGCAGCGTCTGGACCGGCGGAAGGGTCACTATATTGCTCGAATATGGAAGAGTTCTTCTGGATGCGTAACCACCCTTGATGATTTCCTAAAGCGTCTGGGAGAGATTCAGGAGCTTTAAGATGACTGGAAGCGAGCGGAAGCTTGGTAGCCTACCGGTCAATGGCCCAGTCCGGCTTGTCTTCCATTCACGTAGTTGTTCGGCAGCGATGGTCGCATTGCGAGCAGCTGCTTCCCAAGTGTGTGTGTCATTAACAAACCAGGATTGTCCAACGATAGGGTGATCACTCAAATTCTGTCCCACCGATGGGTTATTCAGGACAGATTCTATCCCAAGCTGACTGAGATTTTCGGGATCTGCGATGCCACTGAGTGTCAGCACTTGGACAGTTCCGATACTGCCTGCGGACAGAATGATCTCCTTCTTTGCTGTGACTTGATTCTTTTGACCTAGCAGAACGCGTCAATGAAGATCCATTGAGTCTAAAGTACTCGGGACGAAATACCAGAAGTCGATACGTATTCCACCGTCTTGAACGTAGTAGAATTAGCTTCAGGGATCACTCTTGTAACCTTTGTATTCAACACCACATCTAGGTTCTTTCGATTGGCGTATTGGGATGCCATATAAGACGTAGCGGCACTGCTACGAGAGCCGTTCCGGATCGTAGACACTTGCCACCCTGTCATCAGGATCAGCACCCAGGTTTCAGTCCAAGAATAGGGGCTTTGATTTACGCACCAATGCCAAGGTGAAACCCACTGTTCATGTCATGATTGAAAGGGAAGTCGTGTTTAAGTTCCTCAGTTGTTCGTATCACCCTGTTGTCCAGAGGTGTTGGATATGATGCCAGCGAGTCTCCGTTCATTCCCGAGTGACCATGGACAGAGGGGATAATTTGAGGGGATATATCGTGTCCATCCTGAAGAATAAATAAATCATAGTGATCAGTTGAAATACTACTCGTGTATCGAATGCCCTGCAAGTAGAACCAGGACTCACCATAGACCTAGTGAGGATTTCGTTCTACGAAAACATGTTTCAAGTCATCAATATACACCAGGGAAATTACGGCAAAGAATGGCAGTGGCATACGCGCAAAATGTATGGCTGTAGTTTCTCCCAAGACCATCCATCGTCACCCGTGAAGGCAGCAATCCTGTCCCAGTCGTCGGATGGGCCTCGATTATATGCAAGAAAGTCTACCAACGAAATGTAAATGTATTAGCATTTACTTAGACGGGGTCCAGATTCGAATTTAAAATGCTTTGCTTGCTCACTTGTACTGCTGCTACCTCCGAGGACGTGACCCCGGCGGTAAGGTATTGACCTGTTAAGAAGAGCTTCTTGTGGTGTTGTGCTATAGATTTTCCAGAATAAATATGGCTCAGAGAACGTAAAAGAAGCAGAGTTTTTACCTGTAATTCCAATCGAATGGTGTATCAGGCGTCGCTTTGGTACAGAAGAATGGGACTTGTATATTTAGCGCGTCTTTCGTATTCCTATGATCATCTCAGGTCAAAGGTCAAAACAAAAATCCTCAATAATCCACTCACGATACACCACCTTCGATTACGAGTACAGAGACTTCAGGAGATTCCGATAGACGGTTTGCTACTACCAAGCCTGCTGTTCCTCCTGATAGCGCTAGGTTAGTATGCCATATTAGCCCCCACTACGAGGAACCTCACCTCCTACAACAACAAAGTCATATTGCGCTTTATGAAGTGTGGACGAGTCGTCGTGGATAAGTGCCAGACAAGGCGCCACAGCTGCAATCACCAACAGAGCCACAAATCGTCTTAGAGAAGTGGACGTGGTCATATTGAGACACTCAATGGCAACTCAACAGGAATGGGTAGAGCGATGGCGACGGTGGATGTCCCTGTATAACTCCTCGACATAATTATAGTCCAATATTTCTTGCCGTATACGATGCCGTCTTTCCTCTTGTGTGCATTGATGGAACTACTTCAATATAGGAAGCATGAGAAAACATTGCTCCGGGAGGTTTAGAATAAACCGTCAATGACGATCCTGAGCGAGCGATCATCACCCTGACTGACGCATTAATAGTATTAGTACGCACATTGGCTGCTTTCCGAAACAAACCGAATCCAAATGCATATGCGAAGAAAGCCACTGCCGATGGCAGGTGTGTGCCTCAATGTCGAACTCGAATCTGTCGATCTTCAACTTCTCGTTCGACATTGTCATCAGTATCAGTCAAATTCCAGACAGAAATGGAACCAGAGCGGCAGAAATAACTTGTGGTTCAAACTGGGCTCACCGTCGGCTGGCCTGAGCTTCAAATAGAACATGGATCAGTTTCACACTACAAGGACAAGAGGGTCAAAGCTTTCCCTCACTTCAAAAGGCTATTGATCCGAGAGCTGTTACTCTGATTTGAACTAGTTGACTTGAATGTACTAATTACAATGATGGATCAATAAATGCAAGGGGCAGTGGCATTGTGGCAAGCTAAAGGGAGCAAAGAACTCGGACTAAAGAACCGACTAACCTGAGGATATATGTCCTAATGCGTGCATGGCGTTGCTACCAAAGGATCCAGGATATCGAGTGGCGGTGAGTAAATAGGTACGGTTACTTACAATGGACATGATCAGCATCTGACTAGGACGTTGTCGAGTGCCATCTTTCGAATGTTGCTCCAAATGGCGACGACAGCAACCGCTTGGACTCCAGGAAACCTGCCACTTGCTGGCGGCCGCTTGTTGGCGCTTGCTCAAGCGAAAAAAGCCGTTAAAAGCTCGCCAGCTCGCCAGCTACCGGCCACGTCAAATTTCCCGCAAGTTCAAAAATTCGGCAGTCACCACGCTTTGTACGGTCCAGGATTGCACCTCCCGTCTCTTCAAAACATGTTTTTATATCGTAACGAAACTTTTCAAAGTCCTGACTTGACATAATGAGTGCAGGGGACGCACCGAGAAATCGCATTTTTGGTGCAAAATCGCCGCGACAAGCGGAAAAGCGGAAAAAAGCCGGAAAAGCCCGCCAGCTAGCTTACCCATTTCCTGATGGACATGCCCTACCGGTCCTAGAGACGCGTACGAATATTTTCGTCTACCAAAGCACACGTAGTACTATGTAGATCATAATCGTACAGTAGATCACTTGCAAAACAAGATGTCAACGAAGAGAAGGAAAGCGCGAGGAAATATTCCATACGTCAAACTTGTCTCCAGCCCGGCAAACGACGAGGCACTTCATGGCTGCGCAGCCACTGGAACGCCAGCACCATTGCTACCCCTAATTTTCTCCGAAAACTTCTCCATCCCATCCCCAATCTCAATCAACTTTTCATCGAACACAGCTACCAGAGTGATCGGCGCCTCAGACGTCCCAGTCCTCAAGTACATCATCTCATCACCCCCTTCCAACCTTACCTGTCCATGTCCATGACAAGCCCGAGCCCGAGCCCGGTGTACAGTGAATACGATAACGCCCATAAAAATGATCGAGAAAACTAGCAGCTCCAGAGCGACGGTTACCACGCATGACAACGCGGTGCTGATGAATCTGGACCAAGCGCCTTCAAATATACTCGTGCCCTCGGTACAGTTGTAAATAGCGTCGTCGAGGATACAGAGAGCACCGAAGAGAGCGTTTATGATCCAGAAGCGCAGGAGAATGGCTCTGCCCCTAGCAGCAGAGACGTTTGAGTTGGGGTTTGCATCATCCTCTGATGCTTTACACGCTGCGCGATATTCCTCGAGTTTGGCTTTGAAAGCTGGACGGAGGAGGATCATAGCTACCAAAACGATGCGCACAAATTGGAAGATAGATAAGAGAAGGACTAGAGTCGTGACTTGCGCAGTGAAGTAGCGACCAGTCCCCGTGAGGAAAGGAGATATCTGAGCGTCTAGGGATTGTTTCGTCGTATCGGAAGTGAATAGGTAAGCAATTTGGAGGGCGAACGTGTAGATAGCTGCCAGCCAAGATGCAAGGGTCGTAAAGACGACGAAGTATGCACATAGCTGAAATAGCGTCATGGTGGTTCGTGACGAAGGACGTTTTTGCCGTAATCACGGCGGGGGTGAATGCATTTTTATTGGGCATATTGGGCATTAATAAATCTCGAATAGTAGTTGCAGGGGTTTTTGCAGTCGCCGACCTTCCATATGGAGTAGGTCCAGCGCCGAGCAAATACACGAGATTTTTGCGTACTCAAAACTGTGTCCAAATATCCACTAACTCCCGCTGTGAATGCTAATCGCTTGGTTATCTCACTTCTCCACGCACGCTTCCGAGGTGACATCACCGGTCGCGTCATCAGCTGTGCCGTCTGGCAAGGGTGTTGCTTCCGGGTCACCGACCAACGATTTCAAGTCAACCACGAAAGGTATCGGTTCAACGTTGCCCAGCCTCAAAGGCATGTTTTCCAAAAAGTTGCCTTCCTCGCCTGATTTGGAGATTCACTCTAAGAGGAGAAGGACTTCAGACGATTAATTACAAATTAATTACTTTGTTGCATTAGTATTACCATCACTCGGATTCACTCCGCCAACGGCAATACTACATGGCTGCATTTTCCACAACACCAGTATCATTGCTACTACCCCTAATTTTCTCCGAAAGCTTTTCCATCCCATCCCCAATCTCGATCAACTTCTCGTCAAACACAGCTACCAGAGTAATCGGCGCCTCGGACGTCCCAGTCCTCAAATACACGAGTCTTCTCATCATCACCTTCCAACCTGACCCGTTTTTCCTGTCCATGTCCGTGTCCTTGTCCTAATGTCTGCCCATAGCAAACCGAAGCACGAGCACGAGCACGAGCACGGCATACAATAAGCACTACAACACCTAGAACAATGATCGCGTAAACTGGTAATACCAGAGCGTAGTTTATCGATACCGACAACACGTTATCGATAAATCTAGACCAAGCGCCTTCGAATGTACTCGTGCCCTCGGGACGGTTGTAAATAGCATTATCGACGACACAGGAAATGCCGAGGAAGGCGTTTATGATGTTGCTGAGTATGAGACCGGTTTTGGCAAAAGGGACCGAGTTGTGGTCTGCGTCGTAGAAACCAGCGGCCTCTAACGCTAGTATGTTGCAGTATTGCTCGAGCTTGGCTTCAAACGCTGGACGTAGGGAGATCATGGCCCGAAAAACCATGGGCACGAGTAGGAAGAAGGATAAGAAAATGACCAGTCCCACGACCATGGCAGTGAACGAGAAGAGGAGATATCTGAGCGTGTAGCAGCTATTTCGTCACATCAGAAGTGAATGGGTAAGCAATTTGGAGGGCGAACGCGTAAACCGTTGCCAGAAAAAATGCAAGATAGACGAAGACGACGTAGTATACAGCGAACTGAAGCATGGTAGTTTGGGACAAGATTAGAACTTTTTTCTTGCTCGGCGTTTGTTTTTTGTCATCGAAGCGGAGACTCAGTGTCTAATTTTAGACTCAGCTCGTACTCGTAGTACAGCAAGTCTAAACATTCTCAACTTTCCAGACTGAATAAAAAGTATGCATACAGTGTTCTACAACATGGTTGAAGCTTTCTTAGCCATTCATCTCACAACTTTGCGGATCTTGGTAACGACGAACGTCATCCTGACATACTCTAGGCTCTGTATGTGGAGTAACCTTACGCGAAGAGCTCATTCAATTTCCCGCTCTTGTGGGCAGCTTGGACAGCGTCGTTGCCTGTTTGGAAGGGATAACGTTAGCTCGGAGTTAGATATGAACGGGGTTGGAAAGAAGGGAAGAATGGAAGAGAGACAAACCTCCTACGTGCTGCTTGTCTGTTTGACGCGACAATTGCATTTGCGGACATAGCCCGGTTTCGCAAAATGAAACGTGTAAGTCGAGGTAAATCCAGTAGGAAGCATGTTGTATGGCGTTAACGTGAATGCGAGATTAAATGAACAGTGAAGAGGATAGGTCAGCAAGAGTATTAAGGCACGACGGTTATTAATGTACGCACTAACGAAGATGTTGGGGACAGTACGCTGTCTAGTCTTCTCTAGAAGGTAGTTTTGTATCTCGCCTCCATCTTCGCGCTCGTCAAGCCTAGTGAAAATATGATACAATCAACATCGGAGTGAATCAGTCAGTTGAAAAAGTAGTTAATGCCTCAGATACACGCACTCGATAATCTCAGTCTGCTTGTCCCCGTAGCTATCCTTCAACAACTTCTTCGCGGCTTTGCAGTAAGGGCAATAAGACTTGGAAAACACGGTGATCGTGTTGTTGTCGATGGCGGTCTAGACAAAGGGGTAGATAAGATGAAGATAACGACGTTACGACCTGAAGGGTACTCTAGAGTAGCCCGTCCCAACTCACTTCAACGATATCCTTCACGGCCATGGCTCTGATTTGGAATATAGAGGGTTTAGATGAAGAGGCTTCCAGCGGGACAAAAGTGAAGAACGATTGCTGAAGAACGGCGGTATAAAAACGGCGGATTAGGTGCTCGCGACTACGGATGATGACCTCACCATTGGTAAGCTGCTGACGCTGCTGACTGACTCGAGTCACGGTACCCGCAAAAAGCCGGGTGGCTGAGAAACTTGAACGCTCCTTATAACTCCACCGGATTGCCAATGCCACCGAAACGCTTGCCACCCACTTTTCGACATGTATGAACGCCAAGATCAAGCAAGGCCAGGCGCTAGTTTTCCAGCACGCTATTTGGGCAGTTGTAACACCCGAATCCTCCCGATACTTAATCTGCTTAAGTTTTAATTCGCGTGTCCCTACACTGACAGTCTCCTAGCCCTAGTCTCCTTTGTATACCCAAGTCCACTAATGTACATAGTGACCGCCATAATCAACCGAAATTCGGAGAATAACGTACTAACTCTAAATAAATGGTCGAGTCAAGGTCGGGTTAAGTTTAATTCGACCTTCCTTCGATTCACTTTGCAATAGGTGAAATTGGTTGGTCCGGGCTGTTTTTGAGCAGATTGTCTATACATATATATAGAGGGGCTCGAGAGTCGGACGAGGGCTGATACCTGCATCATTCGTCACTCCCGACTCGTCACTCTCGACACCGACACCGACACCACATCGTGACTTGAGGGCTTTGATCATCCTTACTGTCATCACACTTCATTACACCATACTCCGAACTGGACCAACTTCACGCTTCCTATTCGCACTCGACACATTTAAGTATCATCATACTATTCATACTATTCTCATGGAATCAAGACACCGAAAAGAACCACTCCAATCCCATCCTAACCCCTATCTCTCTGGTGAACCGCATCCCAACCCTGCAAGACCGCATCTCATTCAAAAACCACACAAACCGCGTAACTTTCTCGCCCGACTCCCACCCTGGCTATCCCACTGGCTCGGGTACAGGCCCCCATCTCCATCCTCTCCTCCAAATCCAAAACGCGCAGAGTATATTATATGGTTGTGGTCCTGGATCGGAGCTTTTTGCGGTATAGCGGTGATCCAAGCGGTTTTTGGACAGGCGGATTATTTTGTTAGGAGGGGTGTTCCAAATGTTGTTGCTAGTTATGTACGTATTGTGATTTCTTTTCCAAATCCTTCAGTTCTATAACTCGCTGATTCTTACAATCATCCTTGCTTTTAGGGAGCCTCCGCCGTACTAATCTACGGCGCCATCGAATCACCTCTAGCCCAACCACGAGCATTAATTGGAGGTCATTTTATCGGTGCATTAGTTGGAATTTGTATAACAAAGTTGTTTGAGCTCTTACCTACGGAAGAGCGATATGGTCAATTGGAATGGCTCGCAGGGTCACTCTCGTGTGCGACAGCAATTGTAGCGATGCAGATGACGGATACGACGCATCCGCCGGGAGGTGAGTACAGACATAGTCAAGCTTTCCTTTGTCTCGCTGTTCAATCGATTGACTGATGATTCACGGATTGACATTATTTCAATCAGGCGCAACCGCCCTCCTCGCAGCCACAAGCACCGAAATCCGCCATCTAGGATGGTACTACCTCCCCATAATCCTCCTCACATCGACACTGGTCCTCGTAGTCGCCCTTATCATTAATAACATTCAACGTAGATATCCTGTGTTTTGGATTACTCCGCCAAAGGTGACGCTTGTTGAGCCTAATGCGGCTGAACCGGTTGGAACGGCGGAGGCTTATGGTGAGATGGGTCTGAGTGTTATGGAGGGAAGAGAGGGAGAGGAGTCAAATAGTAACAGTATGAGTCAGGTGCGGCAAGGTGGAGAAAAGAGGAAGGAGGAAAAGAAAGGGGAGATGTCGGAGACGAGGGTGGTGGTGGAGGAGGTTGTGTAGCGTTGTAAAACAAAAAGAAATGAGAAGTCTTTTGTTCGTCCTACCGAGTCGCATTATACGCTAGCCTAATGGTGCAAATTGAGAGCAAAGAAAAGCCAAAGACAAAAAAGGCGCCGAGGGTAGGATGGTTGACCGTTCACTGGTAAACCCATATGAACGGAGATGATTTGAGGCAACGCAGTCATGGTATATGCCCCAAGTACCAGGAAGCAGAGCCTTGAATGTATGTTTTGGGGAAACACTAAGAATCGTTCAAAGTAAAGCTGGTCGTTCCGTAGCAGAGAAGCAGAACGTTGTGAAAGGAATTACGATTAGCGCAGCGAGCTGTGCGCTAGATCAAGACTACTTTGCGTCATGCCGTACTTATTGTGGCGCTGACGGTGCCTTGCAGCATGAGATGGGCCCTCTGCACCAGTTTATGCGGAGATTACAGCTAAGATATTTTACTGTAGCCTGAGAGGATGTATGAGGTTTACGGGGGTTTATGAAGCGGCAAGGCGGATGATGGGAGCGGAAGAAGGGAGAATAGGAAACAATTCCCACGGTTATGACCGCCTTCTAACTCTCAGTTTGCGGGGCGAGACTGAGTTTGGACGCTCTATCTTCTTCTGCTACTCCCATCATCTGTCCACCTGGCGCTGCATTGCTCTCCATTTTCCCTCATTCTCACCCTCTTTTGGTCCGTGAATGGCTCTGACCCAGTCTGCGAGGATACCAGGACCAGGACCGTCATGGGATGAAGAAGTCGTACCGGTTTTACGACAGAGTGCGTAACAAACAGCCTGGAGTAGCGATAGTTGCTGAAACTTTTCGTTTCTCAAGGGCTTGAGAACGAGAGCCGGACTCTGGCCCGTCGCATTTCCGCAGTCTCAGCCTCGTCAAACGATGATTTAGCCAGCGATACACCATACAATCCCAATGGTTATTCCAACCACAGCAGCAGAACGCGTCCGGCTGCCAGTACTAGGACATCCTCTGAGCGAAGCGTAAACTCAGCACGGGTCAATGGCGCATCGTCACAAAGACCGCCGTCTTCTCGCTCCCGAACATATTCCCAACCATACCAGGTCGACTCTCAATCATCAAAAGGAAAGCAGGTCAATGGTGTCAACTATTCTAGGCCAGGTAGCGCAACTAGATCCCCAGATAACCTTTCCTCGTCGCAGAACTCTATTCGACCTATCTCACCCAGACCTTCTGTTACCGATACCCCGAAACCTACTCGGATTCCACAACCAACACGAAGTCGTGCTACCAGTATCGCAGGCCACTCTCATTCCTCATCCCAAAATACCAACACCGTTGATGGCTTACTACATGGTTCTTCGCATCAGGACCCTTCCCGTTCCGCAGATTTGTGGATAGTCCACGAAGCACCACCCACGATAGCTTCATCCGCCGCATCTTCACTCACCAGTGCCCAACGCCATGCTCCAGATCTCCTCCAAGAACCCGCACCCTTTAAACCAGGCTCAACATCCTCCTCATACGAAAACCTTGACACCAACCTCTCAAAACCCCGACCTTCAAACGACTCTGAAGAACGCCCATTCGAACACTGGTATCGAGGCGAAGTCTCCCGGAATGGCGGCGTCGGAGAATTACGAGTCGCCAAACGGCAGGAAATGCTCGAGATTGCTAATTTCGGGCATGACCTCGAGAAGAAACAGTCTGGACCGCGGAATGCTATTACAGACGCGATAGAGGAAAGGAGGCGGAGGCGGAAGAGGGCAGATAGTCTCGGGGAGATTGGGGAACGTGCAAGCTTTTATATGGATGAAGAGAAGGCTAGGGAGATTGCGAGGGTTCTGGATGAGAATCCGCTTACGGATGTGGAGGATGGGGATCCTATGGATATAGATTATGATGAGGATGGAGATGAGGATGGCGAGTCGGAGTATTATGACCCGCCAGAACAAACAAGGAGTCATAGCTCGTTTGACCATTACAACCACTCGGCGACGACTGCGGCGGCGGCGGCTTCGTCATCTTCATCATCGAGATATTATGACCCACGAAGTACAACACCGACTCCGGCAACAGTTGGCGGTCCTGGTGCTAGGTCTAATCCGCGGACGACAACTCCCACCATGCAGCGAGGAAGAAGCGAACCACCGCCGTTACCGGGTGCTTCTTCTTCTACACCCTCTCTACTTTCTACACCTAATTCCTCCAGAACGCGAATCTGGGCCTGGACAGCAACAGTCGAGGACTAAATCGCCTGGTACACCTTCATCTTCGATAACCGGTACCCCCCAACGAGGCAAACGTGGGGCTTCACCTGGTACTTCACCCGGTACACCTGGTTCGGCAAATAAAAAGTCGAGAATGACAGCGTCTAAAGCTACACAGGCTAAATTGGCTGCGAAGAAGAAGGAAGAGTTGGAGAAGAGCAGGAAGAGTGTAGCGTATTATCCTGATCCTGGAGAGAACGAGGATATGGCGCATGCGATACCGACGTGGACGCAGCCTGTACCGAAACAGGGAAATTGGGATGATGTGAGTGGTTTTTTTCTTTTCTCGTCGATTGACTTTGACTGACTGACTGCGGCTTGGTTTTACTTTTGACTTTCTTAACTCTTGGTTTTGGTTCTTTGACTTTCTTTCATTGTTGTTGGCTTTTTGACTCGGTCGTCGTCACCTTTACTGTTGGACTTGCCGGGTGTTGTCATGGTGTCGTGGTGTTGTCGGGATTTAGGTCGTGTTGCCTGTTGTTGCGAGGAAAAAAGGGTTAGATGGACACTTTCAGCAAGCTGATGGGAGTCCGAGGCCTAAAGAGTCTTCAGATATGGTTGCTCCAGTGCGTCTAGCTCTTACTCTATATAATGGTATTTATTTTCTTACTGAACTATCCCTTTCTTTCTTTCTTTCTTTCTTCCTTCCTTCATCCTTGCTACCCAGGCCCCCGGAACATTCGGCTACGACCACTCCAAATACCGACCACCACGCGAAGATATACCCATGGACGAATTTGGTCGACCTATGCGGCCAATACAAGGAGGAAGACAAGGAGACGACGACCTGGACTTGGACGACGACTATACTACACCGACACAACCCAATCCCAATCATACATCAAACCCAAACCCTTACGACGAAGTACCCTTACCTACATCATCAAGGTCGCGCCAAAACGGATATGGAGACCAACAGCCCCCGCATTCGCCTGCACCGTTTTCGGATTATGGGCCTCATGCACGGAGGGAGATGCGTATGGGACCGATGGGGGGTATGAATGGGACAGAAGTGGATTTGGAGAGGTTGGCGCAAGAGGGACAAGGGCAAGGGCAGAAGGAGCAGGGACAGGGACAGGGGCAAGGACAAGATGAGGAAGAAGTGAGCGGTGGGTGTTGCAAGTGTGTTGTGATGTGAGATGTGGGTGTGTGTCTTTTTCTGTTATTTTCGTGATTTTTTTTGGTTTTTTTTTTCCTTCTTTTTGTGTTCTTTCTTTGCCGTCTTTTTCTTTTTCTTTTCCATTGACAGCATATATGCTCATCTCAACCTTTCGTCACTCTTCTTTTTCTAGTTCGTATCTTCTCCGCTATCTCATGTCTTTTCACCTAAGGACACTTCCCACTTCTACACCTCGAACTCTTGAACTCTCGCCTTTCTCCCTTTCCCCGTCTGTCTGCTCATCTCTGAGGTCATCTCTACCTCTACATGTCCATGGCTCTCTACCCTTTGTCCTCTCTGTCGTCGCTCATTACCAGTCTCCTTTTGTCGTGTCGTCGTCCTTGCTTGTGTCGTCGCTCTGTTCCGGTTTCGTCCGCTTGCTCTACCTTCTATGGCTACCTCCGGTCATGTCATGGGCGCGTTGTGGAGGAAACGCTTTCGTCATCCCGCCCTTGTACCGTTTACACTATCCAGCGCCTACGCCTACGCTTAGACCTATACCGATTACCCACCCATACCGTTATCACCCTCAAGTCTCTGTTTGCATTTGCCTCGTTATCTTTTCATGACTTTTTGTCACCTATCATCGTTACGGTTTTCACTTTTTTGTCGGTTTTCTTCTTCACTGTTTGCATTTCTGTTTACATCTCCCTCTCTTCGGTCTTTCTACTCTTCTTTTCTCTTTATCATATCATCCCCTTCATCGCTTTCCTTCTGTCTTTCTGTTGTTGTTAGGTCATTATCAATCATGGATTTTTTCGTCGGTCCTTACAAGTTCCAGTCCAGTTACACTTACAAGAGTCCCAAGCTCTAAGTCCCCGACTTACTCAAATTATGGGTTACGGGTTACTACATACATACTTCGCTGCATAGTCCCCAGTCCTCCATCCTCAGTCCTCAGTACTCAGTCTCAGCTCAGGCCTCAGGCCTCAATCAATTCTCAATCATTTATCATGACATACTTACTATACTTAGATATCCTACGTTGTCCTTTTGTTATAATGGAATATCTTTAAATTTGTAGGTTGGGTTATTCATACCAGTCTATCAGAGCCAAATCATAGTTGCATATGTATGATGTAGTGGCGAGTCTACTGTTCCGTTTCGTTTGCAAAGTATAACGCTATTCCAAAGGTAGCTTGGTTTTTATCCCATATATATCTAGGCTTTCTCACGACTACAGCCATAGGCTCTTCTTCACATTTGCTTCACAGCTTCAAGGGAGATTCCTGGTCCTGGCCATTCCCCTTGTCAATCTTCGGGATGCCCTTTCTCCCGACTGGCCCACAGTGACCGAGGCTGACCACAGTGATAGCTTTCAGCCGGACCCATTGGTAGACCATGACTAATTCTGACAGCCTCTGACTACTACGTGACTGCGCAGGTGCGCAATCCGAGCTTCAACTTTCTTCAAGTACTGTCAGCGTTGGTCAGCTGAAGTCGAGCGAAATGCGCTTGTCCTGGTAAGCTTTGATATCGATTAGACTCACTCACTGCCATGACATGTGCAATGTTGATCTGATTCATTGTCAGTAGGTCAAAGGTTACTAGACTAAGACAGGTACACTCCCCCGCCAGTGCCTCATCATTAATGCATCATTACTGCCCCAAGATAACTCCAAGAACCATTATGGCGACATCCCTTAGTCAGTGAGACACGTGTCCGGTCGTTCTCCAAAACCTATAAGACCCCGACGTCAACCGAAGCCTTGTGCTCCAACCTCTACTTTTACTACACTACTACACATCGCTCTCATACACCGACTTCTCTCGCAAAACTCAGAAAACCATGGGTGTCAAAGCAATCTCGTCTTTTGAAGAGTTCCAAGGAATTGTACGTCTGGTCCTTTTTTCATCGATCATGATGATGCCTTCCTGACTGCGTCTGACGCGTATATGTATGTACTCTAGATTAACTCTGGCAAACCCGTCGTCATCGACTTTTGGGCAACATGGTGCGGGCCATGCAGAGCCATCTCTCCCATTTTCGAAAAATTCTCCGACTTGGAGGAATTGAAGGATGTCGAGTTTTATAAAGTGGATGTGGATGAGCAAGAGCAGATTGCGCAGGAGGTGGGGATTAAGGCGGTGAGTTTAATTTCCTCTGTCCTCTGATAGTTGTTTTAGGAAGGATGTGGATTCTGACGAGACATGTATAGATGCCTACTTTCATGCTGTTTCATGATGGAAACAAGGTCAAGGATTTGGTAGGGGCTGATCCTAAAGCTCTGGAGGTGAGTATCCCTCATCAACACGCGTAGTCTGGTATCTAACAATCGTTTGTCCATTCCGCAGGTCCTCGTCAAGAACGACGCAACCAGCTTCGTCGCAGCTTAGATTGACCCCGCCGATTTGTTGAAGTTGAAGGACTTTCAAGTTTCGCATCTGTTTCCCGTTTCTCGCGCTTTGTAAATTGCCTGAAGATGTACATGTAACATACTCATCGTGAAATCTGTATAGATTATAATTGACCTCTAAACCGGTACTCGTTTGCCTTGGGCTGCTTGAAGATGGACAACCTGTTACAGTGTAATGGCGTGCTTTGACAGTACCGCCGCAGTCACACGCAATTTTTTTTGGACCTCGACCACAACAACTAGTGACCAGCCACCAACACCACTTGACTTCGACCCTTGACCCTCAAGTCAAGTTCTGCTCCGTGAATTTCCTTTAAAGAAACCGTCTCGCTGTCAAACTCGTCCTCTTCTACTTGGACAAACCACTCCCTTGGCATCTAATATTCTGCAGTCACCAGTGTCCCTCGCCTTCAAGAATGAATGTCGTAGCCGCTGTCGTTTGTCGATTTGGTCTAGGCCCTGACTGACTCTATGTCCACTCTCCTTTTCGGGCACGCGCGTCCAAGCTCTTTACTGATCTGTACACTGTAGGCGCCACGATTGCTTAGTACAAGGCTCAGAAACGTCACGCAACCTCAAAGGTAGCTGAGTGAGCACTTCACGTGGTGCACCTCGAACTGGTTATAATCAGCTCGTCAAATTCTCAGGTCTCATTGAGACTCCAGTGGCTCTAGTAGTAGTACAGATCTCTCCACGGTATCACCGCGTCGCTTATTCTTCTTGATATCACCTCCTGGATATAGACGCGCTATGGTAGTCAAAACAATCTCTTCCATAGAGGAGTTTCGTCGAGTTGTACGTCAATTACTCCCGAGTACATACTAGTATCCGCGTTTCGCGTTCCTGCTCGTGTCTCAGACTCTCTAGGGTTTGTTCTGATTTCATGACCATCTATGTATAACCCAGATTAACACCGGCAAACCTGCCATCATTGACTTTTGGGCAGCATGGTGTGGGCCATGCAAAGCAATTTCTCCCGTTTTCGATAAACTGGCCGAAGAACACGCCGCCGAAGAGTCTGAGTTGAAGGTGGAGTTTTATAAAGTGGATATTGATGACCAGGAGGAGATTGCGCAGGAGGTGGGGATTAAAGCGGTTAGTCTTTTCCAATTTACGATGCTGCTACAGTTATTTCCGAGTTGAAGTTCCAACGTTGATGTCTGTGTGTTCGTTCTTTCCTTACTGTTCCCACTACCAGGTCCCAACCTTCATGCTCTTCAAGGACGGAAATAAGATTAAGGATCTCCCAGGTCCTCGCCTACCAGAGTTACAGGTATCTGCCATCGATTTCCTTGGTTGTTATTCAGAAATGACTAGTGTTCTCACTGTCCTTCTCATTTCACAGAATCTGATCAAGGAAGGTGCGGCGGGCCAAGCGACCTAGGTTGACCGTTGGTTCTGGCGTTGGCTTTAGGAGTCGTTAGGGAGGACAAGTGTCTAACGAGATAGCCTTTTGCTATTTGTACCCTACTATATATGTAGCCTGCAGAGTATATCTCTCGCCCCGAAGCTTTGCGGAAATCAATTACTCTAGGTGTAGACTGCGCGTAAAAGTAGAGTTGTACGTCACGCGTAAGAAACCTTCCTTGAACCTCGACCACCAACATCACTACCACAATCTTTGAGTTTGAGTCTCCCTTTCAAAGTATCGTTATGTAGCGATATGAAACTACCTCCACCTCCAGAAGTAGATCCGAACCAAAAGGGTCAAATAGTAATCATATCATCGCGATCTCTCACCCGGTTCGTCCCGCAACATATAATAGATGACCTGGTCGTTAATTCACTTTTCATTCCCCAGATCCTAGACCTGGAACTATTCCAGGGACCGTGCCAACCATCTAAGAGGTTCTACGTGTCCTCAACACAACAATGACGGACCATCTAGACGAACCTAGGCAACCGGAGCGATTTGAGCTACAATCTCGTTCTCGAATAATGTCAGGCATGGAAGCTTCTCCTGGACCTGTACACACTGTGGAGCAATTGACGCCAGCAGAATTGTCAACAACTAGTACACCACCAAGTATAAGTCTAGCTCGGTTTCAGACAGACGCCGCGACGCGGTCATACCAAATCAAACTCGTCATTGCGGGTAGTTTGATGACTTTTCATGTCATTGGGATAAACCAGGTGTATGGTATTTTCCAGGTGAGCTCTCTACTGCACCCTTGATCGCGTCGTAACTGACTGTTACCTGTTATCACCACCACTCATACTCCTAGGAGTTTTACACTTCATCCCGAAGCAACATCACCGATGCCCAAGGTCAAGATGCCCTTGTATCACTTGTCGGCTCTATAGGAACTGGGCTGACGTGGAGTGGAGGTATCTTCGTCAGTCCACTTTTGCACAAGACGAAGGGTTGGAGTTGGAGTCCGTCGGCATCCACTTCCAGCGTTTTGGGTTTGGGAAGATTTGGGTGTTGGAAATTTGATAACGGGACGCTAATCACTCTTGTCGGGGCATTGGTTATGAGTTTAGGATTGGTGCTTGCGAGTTTTGCTACGAAGGTGTGTTTGTTTCACTATCATACAACTTGTACTAATTCCTCTAATTTGTCTATCTCTTCTAGCTATGGCACCTCTACTTGACCCAAGCCCTCCTCTATGGCTTCGGCTCGTCCATGTACTACTACCCCCTCATAACCTTCGCACCCA
This sequence comes from Tetrapyrgos nigripes, assembly GCA_013368315.1. Classification (NCBI taxonomy): domain Eukaryota; kingdom Fungi; phylum Basidiomycota; class Agaricomycetes; order Agaricales; family Campanellaceae; genus Tetrapyrgos; species Tetrapyrgos nigripes. The sequence continues at coordinate 75,362 of JAACJM010000266.1, read as the reverse complement.
TGTACTTTGACCGTCATCGTGGCTTCGCTATGGGCACCATCCTGGCGGGCTCTGGTGTAGGTGGACTCGTCATGGCTCTCGTCTTGCAACACTTGCTAGACAAATACGGAATAGGCTGGTCTTTACGAATTTTGGGTATATGGAATCTCGCAGTGGGTGTCGGTGTTGCGTCTGTCGTTAGGGGTAAAGATTCTGGTGGTGGTGGTAATGGACGTAGCTCGACGCTGCCTAATAAGAGTTTGATGAGGAGAGGGACGTTCTGGTATCAAGTATGGCTCTCTCTCTACCTTCCTCGTCAAGCATATAACTAACCAAAACGTATTTCATAGTCACTTGGAGCCTTTCTCCAAGCAGGCGGCAACGTCGTCCCCATCGTCTACATGTCCTCATACGCCGTCTCCGTCCTCTCCCTCTCCCAATCTACCTCCTCTCTCTTTGTCTCCATCAACTCTGGCGTCAACAGCATCTCCCGTATCTTCATGGGCATCCTCGCAGACTACATTGGTCGACAAAATACCCTCGTAGGAGGATGTATACTATCTTCCCTATCAGTCTTCGCTCTGTGGTACAACGCGCCAGAGAGTAGGTTCATAGCCTTCGTAGTGATGTACGGGATTTATGCAGGAGGGTATAATGCGCTGTTGCCGACGACGATTATGGAGGTTTATGGAGTGGAGAATTATGCGAGTGTTAATTCGGTGATATACTTTATTAGGGGACTTGGGTCAATGTTTGGGCCGCCGGTTGCGGGTGTTATTCTGGGAACGCATAAGAGGGGTGTTGAAGCTGGAGCTGAGGTCAGGGTGGGGATGGAGAGAGGTATAGAAGGTTTGAAGAAGAGGTATAATGAAGTGGTGGTGTATGATGGGACGTTACTATTGGCTGCTGCGATGTGTGTTGTGTATGTTCGGTGGTTGGATGCTAGGGACAAAGGGAGGTGGAGGTGGAAGGCCTAGGCTTGATGTATACGTCCCAGTGGTTCGGTTTCAGAATTATCGCTATGGGACCGAAGGTAGGGTTGACGACGTTTGCTTTGATGCCTACTAGGAAGGCTCCAATGTCTTGGTTGTGTCTAGGACGTCAGATTGTCATGTCGGGCTGGGTGTCGCGATACTGAGGAGCCGAGCATGGTTGACGAACACGGTACTGTGGGTTGACAGTGTGAACTCTTCACCGCCGCGTTCAAGTCTAAGGATGATGCAGGGTCAGGAAGAATTAGTTATTTCTCCATGTATGTAGCATGTACACAACCATACACCCCAATAAATACTGCTATTCGGGGAAAGAGGTATTGGTTGGAATTCCAAAAAGCGTTCAGTAACAGCGATGGTAAGAGTGGGGTTTGAACCCACGCGGGATTTCTCCCAGTGGGAATTTAAGTGAAGATCTTAGTCACGTGCTTAAATCCACCGCCTTAACCACTCGGCCATCTTACCACAACGCCAACCGCAATTGGCTGATTAGGACCATGTATCTTATCGTGTCTGTACTTCGCACCCACATTATCCAAGAGTTTAGAAACTGGCTTGTCAATGTCAATGTCAAAGAAGTTAAGAATAGCTGGTGATATAAATTTTCGCCCCGGCGAAGGATTTTGAAGTACATAGTACGCCTCGGCCAAGGTCCACAGAGTACATCTATAGATTCCAACTCAGTTGACGACGAATTCATTGATGTTTTTCCCTGTACATTCCCCGATATTTCGTCCTACAAGTCCGAAAGATCCTCAAGATGATAACACGCTCTAGAGCACTGACTTTCCTCGAATTTTTCGACGATGAGGAGCAAACACAGGTCGCTGTAAATCTCTATTTTTACACGCTGTCAAGAAGTCCTCCACACAATCATCACGCCATCCTGCTATCTCTTCGCCAACACCAGTGTTGTGGCGCAACATCGCTATGGGGTACAGATGTATTCCAGGAACAGTTCGAATGTTATGTGCGCAGCTAGTGAGTATCTGGAAGTACTTACCGATACGTATACATACAATGATACATACTACAAAGTTCATCACAAATACAGATAGAGATAGCCTTTTACACCCCATATTTTCTCCTAAGAGCCATCCACGCGGGCAACGTCGCGGGATTACGACTAACGAAAAAGCTCATGTCCTGCTCTGGTATCCGGTTGATGTCTACCTTGTTCCAGTATCGAGACGTGACATAGGATATGTCCATCGCGTCCCTTTCCGATCGACGACTGTAGTTCGATAACTTGATCAGTAGGTGTGCCAAGATATACTCGTATCAGAAAGTGACCCACATCATCCATGTCTTTAGCTTCGCTCGAATGAACTCGGAAACGGTCAAGAATGGTATGCCCTGAATGACAGACACCGTACTTGGGTCGAGGCGTCTCGGACCGGTCTCTCCAGCAGGAAGTATTTCGATCTTCAATGCGGAGCAGAGCTTGCGTTAATAGCCACTTCATAGACGAGGATTATGATATAGAATGTGTGCTTCTCACTCACCTCAATCGCCGGGATTGGTTTTCGGTACATGACATGTAGACTACGCAGAGGCGAACTGTCAACCCAATGCTAGGAGTATAAAGTTAAAACAAGTTTGTCACACCGATTGGTCCAGGGAGAATGAGTAGTCGTAAAATCTTCCATTCCTCCGACAGCATCACGCACTCGCCGAAAGGGATGAGTTTGACCTTGACCCCCTTCCACGATGCAGAAGATTTCCTAGAAGTGTGCGTGTTATGGAGAAGATAAGTAATCAGTAATCGGATAGAAGTGTGAAGTAGTACTCACATCGCTTTGTGGAATGTTAGCGATCACCGCGGTGAAGACACTCCCATAGAAAGCATGAGGAACACCACAGGCGTGCAACAACCTCGACAACGCCTTGGCCGCGTCCAAAAGTCTCCGGGTTTCAGACATAGAAGATCTTGATAGGGGAATAAGTCAAATCCAGTGCAAGAGTTAAATCCAGTGCATGTGCATGTTACAGTTACAGAAAGAGAAAGTTAGAGGTGGGCGGCGAAGAAGAAAAGAGGACATCCTTATCCCCCGGTTTTATATGTAATGACAGAAAGGGCGTCAGATTGAAGAATTTCGGGATGCACATAGAGTACGGCATCGTCCGATCAGAGATTTGCACGTTGCGAATATGTATCACGATATTTCAGCGGCACTTGCCTTGATGTATTGAAGAGATTCTCTGGAAAGAATTCGGATTGAGAGGACGTGAAGGAATGTGAGATGATTCTCATGAAAAGTGTATTTTTATATGGTAGTGTCTTGTGGTACCACCGATTAAAAGCACATTAAAAGCGTGGCCTGGTCTGGTGCTAAGCGAAGATGCAGTTCTGAACATACCCCATACCCCAAAAAAGTTCGTAAATGAAATTTGCAAATCGTCGAATGTAGACTATCCTGAGAATGGTCTTCCAGTACGACACTGACGAGCAAATTAGGGAAGATAGGTCCACACTACAAATCGCAGCTTGGGATAAATTAGTCAAGCGTTGGGCAACGATGCTGTACAGGTTTATGAAGTTTCAATGAGCAACCTCACGTATGAAGCATCCTGACTCTGACAACTGAGCCACCAAAAAGACAGCGAGCACGTCCGAAAAAGAAAGGAAATTAGCTACCGATACATTAATTGATCTTCTCCTGAGAGGTTTCGGGAATATCGTTAATTCATTGGACAAGCAAGTCCAGTGTCTCGGTGTCGCTTTCGTCTATCTTGCCACCCCGACTTTGAGGAGATGATCAACATGCCAATAGGGAAATAAGTCGCATTCTTCGCGAACTATGCTTTCCTGAAGGAAACGGCATGACCCTTGGATGACCCTGGTGCTAAATACTTGGTAAATACGTATGAAGGCTAGTCGCTTTACGTGGTTGAAATTTATCTACGATCTTTTCACTTTCTGACAAGGCGCGAAAAAGCGCTACTCTCGATCAGAATCATCAGATACTACTAGTAAGATGAAAGTTTGGGTAATAAAACAGGAGGCTTCACCTGAGATGCCCGTGAGGTACGTACTCGACAAATCAATCATTTGCCAAGCGCTCTCGAGGTCCGAAAGACAATTCCGCTACCAGTCCTCTGGCACAAGTAAGAGCCTTTGGTGTTCGCATCATATGCTCCTTAGCGAATACTAACAAGTGCCTGCCTGCTGACTCTGGAAAACCATGTTATTCAATGACAGGAAGAGCCCTGGGCAGAATAACACGGTCTGATTAGCCAACAGAAATCTAGAAAACGAACAGACACAGTAAGTGCGCACATGTGTACCATTTTCTCCTTGCTTTACGCTCGCTGTATTGAAGAAAGCTTAACCGAGTGTGGCAATCAAGAACATTAACACATCCAGTCAGATTGGGATTAGCGAACGTTGGCGACTAGGAACTCTTTTATGATTGTTGGGAAAAACTAACCTTGTAAGTGCATGTACAAGGGTGGCGCTTGCTCCGGTGAGGTCAAAAACGGGCCTGGATTGAACAAAGAGTAGCGTCAGCGAGAGCTCCATCTAGCACAGTCATAGTACATGAATGGGAATACGAGAGCTTAGAATTGACTTCGGATACACCGTGGCCGGTACCCATCCACATGTACAGTCCTAGATCCTGCCTCCGCAACTTGGTACGGAGACAGTAACCTCCTATAATCATGCAGCTCCGAGAAGGAACCCAGGCCAATCAACAGTGGGTGGCATTAGCGGCTGGAAGGGGTGTAGAAGTCGCCGACTAGCCAGCTGTGTACTTTCATGGCGGTACGTAGCTGGATGGCGCGCAACAAGCCATAGCTTACAATACGATCTCGAAGAATCTAGGCCTTTGGATGTCGCCACCACCTGACCGGGGCTGGGAAAGCTTACACTGAGAGTCATTCATCCAATGTTTGTATACCCGACTTGCATAGAACAAACCAGTGAACGATGTGTTTTGGCGACGTGGCAAAGAAGTTGACCCAGGCTGTGGCGTACAGCGCCAATCAAAATCGGTAAGTTCCGAGAAACTGTACAGTTTAAGCTACCTCTCAATAGAGCTGATTAGCAGCGCCCTTTTTTTATCTCCGAAACTTAGCCGAAAGGCGAGTTGATTTCTGTGGTACTTACTAAGACAAATTGCAGGATTTTTGGTATGCCTCCACACTTCCCTCATACTTTAGTCTCAAAACTTCCAAAACATCCTCTAGATATGTCCAGAATGCATTGCGAGCACTAACAATGGAATAGTGCGGAGGGATAGTACAGTGCAAGCCTTCGACCCAGATGACGGCATTTAGAACTTAACCGATCAGCGTCCGGAGAATTCCGAGACCGCAAAAATTGCGCAAAAATGGGCGCTGCTAATCAGCTCTAATTTGTCAAAAGATGTTCTAGAAGTACATGTACAGACAAGTACGCAACCTTCCGCCGACGAAACCAAGTATCAAACTGAAAATTTCTTCATATAATCCGTTGGCAAGCAATCCTCTTCGCTCAGCCTCTCGAACACCTTCATTTCCCCGTCTCGAAAAACGATGCTCAGCCTAGACCGCTCTCCATGTTCCATGACCATATTCTTGATCATTCCAAGAACGCGTACCAATTTCTGGAACTTTGGTTGAAGCCTCGTGTCCTGGGATTTGAGTTCCGCTCTATAAAGCTCTCTCTTCTGGACCTGTTGGAAGAGACCGAGTTGATGAACCGCGAGGAAATGATGAGGGGTTTGGGAGAGGTACAACTGGGGAAACGTTTCATCCCAATCGAAAGAGTCTGCTCTTTTCTGAGAACATGTTGTCAATTCAGCGATGAGATTCTGAGGGACGACATCTCCTGCTTTGTTGACGATCAGTTTGCTCTTGCCAAAAGGGATAGTCATGATCGTATCGAGTTTGGTAGAAGTCAAGGTGGTCCTGGACATAGCATTCGTCAGATCGTCGATAGTGGACTCGGATGGCCTTCGTGGATCTCTAGTAGACGTGCTCTTGTTTGGAATGCATGCATCTACCTCGAACCTTACAACCATCTTCAAACCGTTGATGTCCTTGGAACGCGAGTCGTGAGTATAGATCCAGAAATTTACCTGACAAACACTTACATAGCAAACTATCCTATGATGACCTGTACTCTCTTCGCATCCTTTCGCAGGCTGGGTCGACTCCTTCTCAAAGTTGTGGCCATAGTTAGTATGAGCTCGTTCCTGGGTCTTCTTCTCCCATCTATTTAACAACACAGTCCTCCCTGCAAGCTGAAGGTCGATCCTAAACTCTTTCTTTGTGTCGCCAATCCAACGCAACAGCTTCCTGAGCCCATTTCGATCGGTGACAATGTCGACCGACTTCCATTCGAAAGGCGGGTTTCCTTGTTCTTCAGCGTAAGCGTCGACTGCAGCTACTAAGGGAAGTAAAGTGTGAGACCCCATCCAGTGACCGTTTTGATCAACAAAGACGAGACCAGAGTCGACAGCAACTTGGTAAGGCGTCGGTCTATTCCGCCATATCGGAGGAGATCCTATAATCATGTGAAATCGCAAGATAACAGTTATTGTGTTGAGCTTGGTAAAGATGACGTGCTAGATATATACCTGGAACAATAATCGTGGGCCCTCCGCTCCCTTTAACCCAATTGTACGAACCAATATAGTCGACGTCCTTGATCGTCACAGGCTTATCCTCCTGGTCCGTGACCTGAGGAACTGAGAGCGTCTTGACTAGAGTCGTTTTCAATCCTTCGGAGAAGTCACGCTCTGGAACGGAAGGCCCAGGGGCACGACTTGGAGGTGTCCCAAAGGGTCTTCTTCCTCTGCGTTGATAGTAAGAGGACATGGTGGTAGAATGCCTAGGTCTCAGACACTGAGACAGGTTGTACTTATGTGACATTTCAAATTCACGTTCCTGAGGTGATCAGGTGGGAAGGCGTTTATAAGGTTTCGAATTACGAGGCCGAAGAATGAGGACGAGTTCTTAACACTGCGTTTCCGCGTGTGGCTATGTTGAGTTTGTCCCGATTTTCCCCGTCTGTCTATTCTTGTATGGTACTCCATTCCTTTGAGTTTATAGAGAGCTCTAATGCGCTGTCTCTTCTTTACATGTATATTGCTCATAGCTCTGATTTAATGCTACAAAATGATCTACACTCTACAGTACTTTTCTCAGAAATTGAACCAGCAGTATACACATTTTTCATTGACTATCTTTACTGGACAGTGTGTAGTCTAGCATTTTTGACCTCACCGGACTCGTTTTCGCCACGCTTCAGCGCTGGCCCACACCCCCTTCATCGAATTCTGGTGTCGACATTCTGGCTAGAGGATGTGGAGCCCCAAATACAGCGAACAAACGGCGATCAGAGCTGCGTTCCACGTTTTGGATCACCCTGAGCTCTGAAATACAAATTTGAATCAAGCTTGCCCTATAGTACGTTGTGTGGACCCACAAAGAAGCGTCGAAGACACTGCAGAAGCTGTGAAGCGCCTGAACCTTCACAAGAGCGGGAGCGTTAACATCAAAGCAAGAACCATATGACATTCCTTTGAACACTTCCAGAACTAGGGCATAGATGTGAGCAAGACCGAAAACAAAACTCGTAGTCCATTTCAAGGACATTTCTCTGATTGATAAGCTGAGTTATTTTGACGAGCTGGCTTGAAGTTTGTGGACGTCTAATTAATTACATGTCACCTAAGAACCCATCGCTGTTAGTGATGAAGTCTATGCTTCCATCCGCGGCCGACTCTGTCCACCAACGGCAATGGTAGTATCGAGATCTTGACAACTACGTTGTTCCAACTTCCAAGACCAAGCTCAAGGCCACGCAGTGATGAAAGTTTGACTAGGCTGGAACGGAATTCGGAGGAAAACCACTTCACGCGTGCATGTTTACCTGAGCCTCCTGATCAAATAGATAGATAGATACACACCAAGTGGCCCCTTCAGGACCCAGCGGGGTGGCGTTGCGTAGTCATCTAATCGATGACATGATGTTACAAGGGCGAGGGAGTCCTCCTACGCGCAGTCGCCTGTAAAGACTTTCCGAGCCGAATCACGCACCTACACAGAAGGCGGCAGGGCATTCGTTCCGCCAGAACAAGCATATCAATGGTATTAGCGCTCTATGGTCTCCTCTGGCGCAATAAACATTCTAGTGTTTGCCCAGTGAACGGAGATCTCATACACGTACTTAGCACATAGCCCTATAACATCCCAGTCAAACAACATCTTTTTGAACCAATGTAGTGCAGATTAGCTTGTAAGAATTGTAGGGATTTCCCAGCTTTTGACAGCTTTTATTGTTTCCCGCAAAAGATTTTCTGCCAGACACTGGAGAGCAGCATGTTCTGGAGTCTCCACAGATACCTTGGCAGAAGCGACATACCCTTCGCTCTCTTGGAAGATTATATTTCATCCAACCAAATCGAGCCACAGCGAACACATGTCTACCGAAAAAGAGAGCAGTGATAGCTCGACGATAGTCTGCGTTCTCCACTAGTCTCTCGTAGACAGACAGTAATAACGATCATTAGAAATGATGTATTAGCCCACTAGGACAAGATAGTGACGAAGCATCCGGGTCCTCGAATGTACTTCCTCAGTGATACCTCCCGGTACAGAGAGTGGGTACTACAGACGGAAGAAACACCCAAAGAGAGATATAGATAGGTTGAGTCTTGACGTTTGAAGGACATCATCAAAGAGATGGCTTTTACACTATGATTTTAACGAAGGGATGGGGTTGAAAACAGGTGGCTGATGAGTGCTAAAAACATGGCACTAATTAGTAACAGGAAATTATCCAAGTATCAACCGACCGTCGACGACACATAGACACATACTTAACTTATCCGCTTATCTCTACCGATAGAAATCGAGAGACAGGCCGCGAGAACGTTTTTCTCCTTTCGAATTATGAGCTTATGATGAAGAAGGGTAGTGATGTCAGCGTTGCGATGTGCAGTGATGGTGATGCGAAAGGTTTGCTTGTTCCAGTGGTGGATCAATCGTTGACCGGGAGACTCCATTATCTTTGAATGTCTAATCTTGAGGAGTTTTTGGCAGACCTGAGAGCTTGAGACTTGATGGGGATTTCAAAGATCATGATACATAGAGCGCCGAGGAGTCTTGCTTAAGCATCTAAAGGAAGAAGAGAACACGGATGTAGGATTTACTTGCACCACAGTATAGTAGCTACCGTTGCTGCCAGGGACCTGGCAAGCCAAGGTGACCCTGCTCTTCAAGTGAGTTAGGGGTCCCAAGATCATCGTCGTTCAGCAAGATGCTTGCCCTGTCCAAAATTCTGCGGCCGCATCTGCGAGACAATGGTAACTTATGAGGCTTTGACAAGGGGTACGTTCAACGGGCTGCCTGAGGATTTGATCACCTTAAAACGCACTTCACTTCATGGATCCTTCATTCCAGCCAACTTGCAGCAATTTGACAACGTGTTGGATTCCGATATCACGAACCGACCAGGAAAACCTGAGTCAAAAAAAGAAAGCTACGCATTCAAATTCCACAGAGTAGGAAGTGACGCTGTCTCGTAGCCTTGTCTGGAATTTGTGTTAAGGAACGACCGTCGTATGACGTTGTAACCATAAGAGCGTTGTTTTGGCATCCGCTCTCATGCCAAATAAACCCTATTTTCTTCTCATCCCAACAACGCTATTACCGTCAGGCACCAACTGGCGTCCAAATCGTCCGAGTCTTCAATGGCTCAACTCCTTCCTTCATCTTCTCGTGAGTGCTGGAAGTGCTTCGAATTTGATCGTCAAAGCTCAGCTCGTTCCATCATTCACAACAGATTTTCTTCTATAGCCAATAGGATGCTGGAGGCTAGAGTGCAAGGGTTTTACCGGTAAGTCGTGGGGTTGGTCGATGAGGGATTGTTCCGATATCAGTCGCCTATTTAAGATCCTTGAAAACATATATACATACTTGACCTTGCCTGAGCGGCCAGCGTAGCATTTTTTCTCCCACTTCCATTCCTTCCTAGAGGTCGGGTCTCAGCTCGCTACATATCCTACCCCATTCTTTCCGGGTTTTAAGATTCTAGTGCCCCTATTCACCAGGCTGACTCGGACAGCGCCCCAATTCCTAAAATTACGCGGAACATGGCTACAAATTTGCACAACCTGTCTCCTCCTTCTACACCCTACAATTCGCTATTCGGACGTAGTAGATCCTCCAGCTTATCCGCCGATATTGAGAGTGTCTTGTCGAGCCGTAAAGAACATGACAGTAACAACGCTTTGACCATTCATTCCAACATGCCAAACGCCTCTTTTTCCCTGTTCAGACGTTTGTCACTTTCCCGGTCTGATACGGTGGAAACCATTCATCCAAGGCCTGATGAAATCAGTCGTACGTGCCCCAGTGTCCGTTTGATCAGAGATACTAATCTAATGATCCTCTTCCTCTTTTTGGAGAAGACACGCCGCTACAACGTGCAGGGACCACAGTTACGAGTATCTCCGGTTCTTCATCTCAAAACTCAAGCAACAATCCTGACTCTGTGAGAGTCGTCGGAAGAGGAGGTCGGGGTTCTCGTCCACGCCAGAAAAAGCCCGCCACCACCGAATCCACTAGTTCCGCGTGGGAGTCATCAAGCACTACGGATGTCCAACATGACGATCATTCTTCTAACGCGTGCGTTACTCAACCAACAACTCCAAAAGAGCGTGTCGCCCGTGTCGTGGGAAGAGGAGGCTATGGCTCAAAACACCGGGTGCCATTTTTACCATCACAGCCCGTGCCTGCTGTTCCTCCTTCTAATACTACTATCACCACTAAAGCTTCCTTACCATCTTTTCCTCGATTAGAGGTACGACAGCTCTAGACCCGAAACCAAGAGTCCGAGTAGGAGGAAGAGGAGGTGCAGGATCTCGTCCACGCGTAACATTAACGTCCAACTCAGGCTCAAGCGAGGCAGGGATGAAATCAATTGCTGCATTGAAAGTGAAGTGGAAGGGCAGGCGCAGATCCAAGACGGCTACGAATTCGATAGACGTTTCTCCGCTTATGGAAGCAGGTTCCTCGTCTTCGCATGTACCATCCTCTTCCACTCCTCGCCGTCCCGCTATATCCACCAGTTTCTCTTCATCCAATCCTCATCCCCAAGCATCATCATCGACACTCTCCCCTATTCATTCAGGTCCCCCAACACCAACACAAGCTTCTTTATCATCACCATATACTCCATCGCTATCATACACCTCCCCCCTTGATTCCGATTCATATTCCATCTCATCAGCGTCGACTCCTAATTCTGTACCACTACCACTCCCACAACCAGGGACACGAGGATACACACACAACGTACTCTCAGCTCCAAGTAAAGCCGAGCGGGCGTTAGGGATCGTGGTCCCAACAATTCCCGATCAACTCGCCCGTGATCATCATCCTTCCATCAAAAGTCATCAGGACAGCTTGGTTGATGAAGATTCCATACGTTACTACCGGCGCGCCAGTTTACCCTTGTCTACCCTTTCGTCTTTCATTCGTACGGACAGCATTGTGCTCGACGGAGGAGACGATGAGGACTCGGAACGGTGTTGGGCCGATAACAAGTATGATTCTGAAAAGTCAGACTCGAATGACGGCTCCCTAACTCCTGTATCATCCATCATTTTTGCGGACCGCCCTCCATCACCTCAGCCTCCATGGAAAAGAAAAGCAACTCCATCGCTGGTAGACGCTGGTACAGGATTGGTACTGTTACGGTCATCGCCTGTACCAGCGCCATCGTCACCAGGAGATGATTACTCATTATCAGAGTATACGAGTAGTCTGAATGGTGACACGGCCACCACAGATGATTATGAAGGCGACTCGCAGTCGCTGTTCACACCACAGCCCTCGCTAGATCTCACACCTATCATCCCCGAAACATCCCATTCACCAGGTGAACCCGTCTCTCCGATGGTGTTCTCTGCTCGAGGTTCCATGTTTATATCAACGGGGTCCAAAGATGATTTACACATACTTCAGGTTCGGAATCCAAGTACATTGGATCTGGACCCGCCGCCGCCACCTCAACCTCAACCTGACCATCTACACGTCTCAGTCGTACCAGTACGTAGCAGGGTGAAAAGCATTCCGACTCCCTCGCCTGCACCTCCGATAGCGCCTCCTTCAAAGACCGGTTTAACCCGTGCAGAGACGATAAATTCTGCACAGTTCATCCGACCAGATTCTCCTTTTATGGACTACGGTACTACGAATACGTTCCCCAGGTATCATTACGATAAGAGACCGACGACTAGTCAGTCAAGGGCTGAGCATGGATGGAGTGGGCAGTGGAATAGGAGTGATATGCAAGACGTGATTCATTCTCTGCGCATGCTCAAGTAGACTTTTCTCTTTTTCTTCGCATACAGTTAGTCGTGTAGGTTTGAGTTCATTTTGTACCACCACAAGACTTCATTCTCAGTTGTATCTCTGCTTCGTGACTAATCACAGTACTCTCATTTCGGCTTGTATTTTCTTTCTGTTTTCCTCCACACGGTACTCATTAGGACAGTAATGTATAGAATGATTCGCGGGCCAACTATAAAGGAATAACGGGAAGTCTTAGTAGTATGAGGAGATTGTCAAGGAAGACAGGAAAAAGATTCAAAGGCGCCAAGGCGCCAAGGAAGGCTTGAGTCATGGGAACTCAGTTGCCAATTAGTCAGAATCCCATGTGCACCGTATAACGATTGGTTCTCGAGGTGGGCCTTGATGGTGTTTGGGAATTCTGGATCCTGAAAGAAAAATGGTATCACTAAAAGTTATCCAAAGAGTTGATACATCAAGCAACAATCCAAGACCACTAGAAGGGTTGATGAGGCTCCTTGGCTCAAAAGTGAGCGAGTGGTAGACATACAAAAGATCACTTCCTTCCCTTTCCTTTGACCAGCGTAAAGCCATCTTCGTCCACCTCCGGCTCACTTCTTTTCGGACGTTCCATGAGCTGAGGAACCGGCTCATCCTCATCCATGCCATCCTCACTGGACTCGTCTTCGTCTTCGTCGTCATTTTCATCTTCCCCTTCCACTTCCTCACCTCCTACCACTTGCTGCTCAACCACCGGCTTCTTATCCTTCAGTTTCTCCGCTAAATCTTCAAATTTCAACACTAAATCCTGCTTCCCAGACGACGCCTCCTCCCATATCCTTACAATATCCACAGCTACACTCTCAGCACTTCCATCCTCAACAGAGACCTCGTATTCGTCTTGCATAACCTGGAGGAGCAGTTCTTCGATATACTGGTCATCCGGTACGGGAGATTGTTCCTCAAAGGCATCCACGATGATTCCAGTAAGCCATGTTCGTTTTTCGGCAGCACCAGGACCGCCCCAGTTTTCCAAGACAGCGACTCGCAGTGTGGACCAGATAGCAAGTCGTGCGATAACTCCTCGGGCAAAGAGAACAGATGAAGGTCGTGGTGTGTCCGCATCCATTGTTTTAATTGAGAAGAGTAGAAGTAGCGAAACAGGATCGATTAGATTCGCGAAGCAAATTTTATTTTTTTTGGAGTCACGTTGTCAAATACGCGTATCAGCTGATGGAACACGTCGAGGCGCGTCGAGACGCGTCACCTTGGCGGCAATCCTTATTTGGAAAGATCTCTTTGGCAAACATAAATGACGAATTTATGCTCGGCGCCAGAGCTGCTCCATATGGCTGTTCGGCCTCAAATCGGTCCCATATGGAGTAGACCCGGGCGAGCAAAAATGGCACTGAAAAATCCGAAATTTAAGTTTGCACAGAGATCTTGGAAATATGCAACGCCGCCCAAGGTGCGTCTTCACATGTCTGCAGCTTGTATACGTGAAAATAAACTTTATTGCATTGATATTCAGAAAGAATAAGACTAGAAGTACAGGGAGAAACCCGGTATGAAGGAGAGTATGCAATGATTACAGTCCATCCATCACAATAATTTACATAGGAGCGACCCTTTGACTAGATTCTGCGCGCCTATTGCAATTCAGTAGGCAAAGCATCGTAAGCCGGGCAAAGAGCTTCCCAAGCAGCATTAGGGTGATCCTCGGCACGAATATCATCAAGACCCGACGCCATGACTGTCGCAAGACCGGCTTGCATGTGCCAGAAGATGTGGCAGTGGAAGAACCAGGGTCCGGGTCTGTCTGTCCTGAACCGAAGAATCGTTCCAGCAGCACCGACACCGCTGACCTACAAAAGTCATAAGCGCCATTAGTATCTCATCTCATTTCATGAGGAAGAAACCCCGATAAGAATGTACGCACATCACGACGAATAGGGTTCTCAGTGTTGACCTCATCGGAACTGTTACTCTTGACTACGAAGAAGTTGTTTCCGTGCAAGTGGAATGGATGGGCCTCGTCATCGTCGTTGGGAGGGAACGTAACCTGGATGGTTGCGTTGGCGGGCAAGATGAAAGTGTTCTCAGTTACATTGAAGTCGGCAGAGCTGTTTGCACCGTCGAGGATCTTCACGAGAGTAGGAACCTCAGGTGAGAGGTAGGAGACGTTGTTAACGTTCCATTGAGCCTTGCCAGTGGTCTAAAGAAGGTTATCACCGTCAGAAAAATGGTTGATGAAGTGAGAATAATGTAACTTACAACGACGAGGTTGAGGGTGATGTTCATATCGGGTTCGGGTGCAGGCTTGGCTTCAACGGGCTATTCGTCCAAGAAATGTCAGTGAAAATGTCTTATGAAAAAGTTTGTAGCACTTACACGGAGATTGGCTTCAACCAGAGCGGTTCCGCTTCCAAGACTCATGGGGGCGGTAGGCTCAGCGTCGGGTGCACCGACGTATCTCAAGATACCACGAGAGAGGGTAGCGTTCTCTGTTCATCGCATTTAGTAAGGCTATGACAAAAGACGGCTTATGAGACACTGACGGTTAAGGTTACGAGTGGGGTCACCGCCAACAAATGGAGCATTGAACCAGTAGTTGTCGACGGGCTGGTTGGCCTCGAGGACGACGGAGTAACGTTGACCTGCGAGCATCTCGACTTGATTGACGGTCAGAGGTACGGTTGCGACGCCGTCAGTCTCAATGATCTGATGTATGCAGTGTTTGGTGGTAAGTACCAGTCTCGCCAATAATCAAAAAAAAGTCAACAACAACGTACAGTCAAGTTGTGGCTGTCAACAGACATGGTGAAGACGTTACGGGCTGAGACGTTGATGATACGGAAACGGTAGCGCTTGCCAGCTTCGACGTTGACAACGGCGAAGGGGACTTCAGGACCACCTTGGAAACGACCAACACCATTGAAGGTACCACTGTCGGAGACGGGGACGATACCCGTGGCGACGTATCCAGCCAAGAGCGAAGTCGAGGTGTTGTGCCACCAGTCACCGACTTGGATGAGCTATGAAATTGAAGTCGACAATCAGATATTGGGAGCCATGGCCCATGGGTGATACTCACCGTGGATTCATCATCAACATCGTACAAGTCAATGTTAGGGTCGTTGGGGTCTATTGAAAGATGAATGAGATTGTTTCCAAGATCCGAGGATACGAAGAAACATACTCCTGATGACAATGGCTCCACGAAGGCCCTATGAAAGATATTAAAATAAGTCTTCATGTATATAGAATAGGATTTGGAAAAATCTCTCACATCAACGTATTGCACACTCAATTGACTGTGGTACCAGAAAGTACCACTCTGGGTGCCGAGTGGAATGGTGTAGGTGAAGCTCGCGTTGGGAGCAATAGGACAAGCTGTCACGAAAGGAGTGCCCTCCTCAAAGGCGTTGTCCGTGGAGAAGAAGATGCCATCAAAGTCTATGGAAGTACTTCGACGCATCGTCGGGTCGTCCTGCAAACTTAAATTAGGACCGAGGAGATATTAGCAAAATAACGTCGAAATACGTACGAGTCTGTTGTTTACCGTGACAACCAAGGTATCACCCATGTCTGCGACGATAGTAGGACCGGGGTAGGTGCCGTTCGCAGTGACCAAACCTGAAGAAAATTGTCAAGCCTCGTTGAGAGAAAACACTGTTTGGTACTGACTTCGCTGAAAGCCATCGGGCGCTCCTTGTGCGTTGACAATATCAAGAGTGATAGCTTTGACATTAGGTGCTCTTGTGGAGACAGTAGCACCTAATGCACGGAGAGCAAGGAGAGACGCAGAAGCAGAGGCTGCTAGGAACTTCATGATGCCTGAGCACTTGAGGATCCAACACTCCTGCATCATAGAGCTTTTGTACTCTTCCTCCTCAATACATTAATGGATTATGGATGGATTTGGCGAGCAAAAAGCTAGTTACACACGGAGCCGAGAGCTTGAAACTAGGGACGACCAATGGGTGCTTGGGTATGAGGCATTTTGCCCGATGTCAAGGCGGGTTCTATAGCGATATGAGAGAACGAAAACTGCGTCAACACTCGATGGCGTGAACGACGTCAATAAGTGAAGGGTTTGGATTGGACCCAAAGCAGAGGGGCTGTCGCACAATGTGCTTTAGTGAAGATATTCGTGAGACATAATAGTCCATGGTGAATTGGGCGAAACAAGAGGAGGATGCATACAACGCGAAAAATAGATCGCTTTGACCAGCGAGGCTTGTTGGTTGCTAAGAAAAGTATGAGAGATACTTTGATGTATATTTAGCATCGAGGCTTCTTGTTCCAAAAAAAAATACGCGAGGGGAAAAAAGCAAGCGAAAGGCCAATCAGTGGGTTAAAAACAACGTCATCTGCATGCTGGAGAAGACAGAGTCAGTGGAGCGGGAAACTACAGTCTGAACGAGAGATGTCTATTCTCGTTTTCTTCAACACGCTACCAGGCAAGTTTTTCCATGAAATGAAGCGGTGTTGTTGAGAAATGAAGATCAAGAGTCCAGGTTTAAGCATCAAGATGTATGGCATAGAAGACAGCCCACATACTTAAGTGGAAAAAATGTAAGAACGTTTCCATTTGTTGCATTCGCCATGTTGGCATCGAGATTCTGGATCAGTGTCGTCATAGCAGGCTCTTGTCAAGGAGAATATCCACAAAGTAGTGAATTGAGAGAAACCCTAGAGCTGGAGAGATGACAGCTTTCGCGACAACCGTACGGTGGAGGTCAAGATGTAAGTTGCGTTCGGAGCATTTCGGTCGTCGGCTCTTTCCAACCGAAGCAGCTACGTCAGACTTTCACACAAGCCACACTTTAACGCCAGCAAAACGCCGGGCGGCATTTTCTTTCTTCTCTCTCATGTCATGAGTCTGTAGTTGCCGACCACGAAAAGAGGTGAAGACATCAATCATTAGTATCGCTTTTTTGAGGCGCGGAGTTCTCCTACCACTCTACTATGTCTGGCGATTGCTGCCCAACGAGCAAATTTGATTTCAACAAGCATCTGAATCACAGTTAGCCGGAAGGCACTTAAGATAAGATGAGTCCTTAATCACATCTAATCGTTTGCTGGACTCGGTCCATCCGGAATGGGGTTAGGCAGCTCTTCACTCGCTCATGCAAATGTTTAGCCGAGACGCGACCCCGCCCAAAATGGAGGACGGGGCCCGAGTGGGAACTTTTTGACGACGAACTAATGACATCTGTCATGTCATCCTACAATGCACGGAGGCAGTAGAGACTCACTTTAGCACTCGGTCAGAAAATCTCTGCGTCATTGGGCTCAGCATTGCCTCACCGGCTAGTTCTGCAGTCCTCGACGCTCCGAAGATACCTCTGTCTTCACTGCAATTTCACTTGCGGAGATTGTGATATTCCCCGTTGCAAGAGCTATCTGGAAAGTAGTACGCCAAATAGACTCTGAATCTGCACAGCTTGTAATAATTGGTGGAAGCATTCGGATCCATATGTCCGAGTCTTGTCTTCTATTCTACAAGGTGCCTCTGTCAAATTTGTAGGCGCTATTAGCCCATTGGATCCAGTCCGAGATCAACCGAAACCAAAGGTGCCCCTCGGTCGAAGAATCAGCCTATCAGCTCCAGCTCTGGTCTCCCCGAACATCAAAGAACAATGGAACAATCCTAGTATACATAACGTGTGAATGATATACCGAGGGGCCAAGCACATTCTTATCGAAGACGACTTACGGTGATTGCTGTTTCATTTTGCAATAGAGAGATTTTCGCTTTTCGGCCGTCGGTTGTATGCGTGCGTACCAGCTCCTCGGATTTCACAGTTGTCGCTGCGTACATCATATGCAAGTCATGACCCGCCCAAACTACTCGACTTCGTTACTTTTTGATTGCTTCGAATCCGCTAATCCGTTTTAACCACCAAAGGAACCCCAATTGGTCAATGAAGCACATGCCTTTGACGAAAGCCGTGATAAAACGATCTTCCTGAACCTTTTGCGAATAAAGGTACCTTACTTTTACAGCTCTTCTTTCCCTTGGGTTCGAGTAAAAGACTGGACGTCGGATTTTTTCGGCGGTGGGTTCTTCCGACGACCAATAAGCCTGGAAACTTCTAAAAGCTGAGTCGGAGTACTCACGGAAGTTAAAAAGCCTTCAGATCGTGTTTTCACTTCCACGCTCATATTGCGCTCAGTCGAGTTTGCTGCCCAACCCAATCAACGACCTCACCATGCCATACGCTGAATCCGTGTCAACGTTGTCTTCTTCGACGTCTAACAAGGTACATACCTCATCGTTTGTCTCGAGTCCTTTTCCTCATCATTCTTATACAGAGTGGCCATAGCATAGGCAGTCTTTTCCCTCATCCTAGGCTAACTCGTAGTGCAGTGAGGCTTTCTGTACTTTTCGCTCCACATGTTATGCTGAACATGTCGCCGTGACCTAGGACCCCAAATCATCAAACTCTCAAACGCAACCATTAGGGAAGAGCTCGCCCAGTAGGCTGGAAAAGGTGCGTCATGGCTCGCTTCTCTTCTCACCTCGCCAAAGGCTAACAATCTAATCTTTCTTCGCTGTGGCTTGCTCCTTCTCCCTCCAGTTCAAGGCTTCGTTAAAGCCTCCTGCTAGGCGTTCTCAGATACCAGCAGAATGCTTGTACATGCATTGAACGGCTACTAGTATAACCTCAGAACTACCACTCACGACCATATACTTACTTCCTTGAAAACGTCTGCTGCCCACGATCATCGCTAAACGCTTCACGCTGTATTAATACTCTGCAATTTTTATCTACCTATCTATCTCTCTATCCCTCTGATGCACCCTCTCGACGTGCCTAGAGTTAGAAAAGCCTTCGTTCGAAGCCTTGATTGAGGGCCCTTCTACCAGTCAGCCAGTGGCATCGAGAATTTTTGGTTTTGATAGCATTCATGATCATCATTGAAGGGGCGAACAGACATTCTTTCTTCGGTCCAGGCGTGTATTCTATTCTGTGTATGATCTACCCATACGCTCCGCAGGCCTCGAGAAGACTCAGTCCATTGTACTTGTACATGGGTGACTGAGACTCCATTATGATTATGTTTTGCCACAATTGATATTCTCGGAGGAAGAAGCAAGGAAGAAGGCAGTGACGTAAAACCTTCTTGCATGTTACGCGTGTGAAAAGATTTCCTCTCCATCTTCAACGATTGGACGATATTTGAGTCAAGTTGATCAGCTGGGAACGGTCTGGATACGGTGTGAGAGGTCCGAGGCTGTCCGATTTGCTGTGAGCTCCAAGGCAAGCCCGTCGGACTGGAGGAACTCCATTCAAGAAGTTCAAGCTGTCCCGATCTATGCTACTGCCATATGCCTTGATTGCTGACGATTCTTTCTCGGGTCCGAGATGAGAACTTCCAAGAATAATGGCGTCGCATATTGGTATGGATCCGCCTTGGTCCTTCGACAGTCTTAGATCATCTCACAGTGGTGCACTGGAGTCGTGGTGCCGGTAGCAGTCTGGAGAGCACTAGAAGACATACCGAAGCATTTGGCACCCGCATCCTTAAAAAATCTGCTTGTCAAAGCATAGAGTATGCACACATACATGTAATACGAAGCGTTTAAAATGTTTTCCAGACGAAGTGACATCCAAGGTACCTTGCTACGTCCACATCAAGGGGTAGTGCTAAGAATATGTATCCAGCCCTATGTAGCTGGCGTGCGGCCTGTTGCATCGTAGTATCATTTTCTTTTGGTCTTCAGCTTCAGCTTCAAATATCAAACGTAACAGGAGCACTGAAGATCTAGCTCGGTAAGTTGAGTCTCCTAAGATAGACAGACAGATTCCTCCTCCTACAGTTGACAGGTCCTTCAAGCCTCTCCTCCGGCAAAACGTTTTTAGCGAGTCGATTTGCCGTTCGGATTCATTAATACTCAGGGCTGCGCACTTCCGCTCAGGGGATGTATTTTTGGATGTTTTCTGAGATCATAGATGAATCATGGTGATGTATATATGCGCGAGTATGTGGTACACCTTGATTGGTTGGGGTGGAAGGGGCCCAGGGCCCGTCCATGACTGAATTTCCAGCCCATATAACAAAACCCTACTTCTCCTTCTCTTCGGTCTTCCACTGAGTTAATAGAAGATAGAAAGACTTGCAATACACTTACTGATGGGCCCTACAATGCACTCCTAAAGAATACGAAGAAATTTGAATCTTCTTTCCGACGTTCATTATCTTGCAACGTGCCTGACCTTACACGAGTAGAGACTACTAACGCGCTATACAGAGAGATCTTCCAGTCCGCCCCTGAAACCTGTAATGTCGCTGTAACCCGGCAAGACTCAGATCTTCAAAACTCAGAGAGAAAACTCAGCGACGCAAACGTGGCATGGTACAATTTGAAGCGCCGACATAGACTCGATCGAGAACATGTGCATCATAGAACACCATCAGTATACGCAAGTCTCAAGATGATGATTTGGTGAACAGAACAGCGAGTGACACTGATATGAGTGATATGGTCATGAGGATGAGGCAAGCCTTTAGGCCTGAGACTCACTCAAAAGGCAGCTTCTAATCTTTAGTTTGAAGTAGTGGCTTCATCGAACGATTCGCGCGTGTACTTTATCGATTTGATTCAGATACTTCTTGCGTTGATTTGCGATGGATATTATTGAGTAGATGCTAGATAAGAATTCGGAGCTTGGGGTTCGTCTCCACTTGTACATTGGTATGTGGTATGTTGATCCTTCCTCCGAGCTCCTCGAGGAGAAGGCGCGACGAAGGCGCGGGGATCACGGCTTACTATGATGTTTCCGTTGTCCTGTGTATGATACTAGCAGCACCTTTAGCTCAGGCTGAAGTAGTAGGTGCTAGTAGGCGTGTTAACGAACTGTTTGCCGATGACAGAGTCCAGTTACGATGTCTTCTAGTCTACAATTCCCCTACTAATGATTAAGCAGTGCTCTAAGGCTAGGGCTAGTGGGTCCTCCAAGTTGATCAGAAGCGCAGTTGCTCGTGTCTTGAGCCTTGAGGAAACTTAACTCTTGAAGATTTGCTATCATTGTATCGATAAGTCGATAGAACCTCTTTTCGGCCTTGTCTGGAAGCAACGAAGGTAAAGGAACTTCCTGGAACTTCATGATCGGGTTGCAACTTCGTCACGGGTCCGACATGCGGAAGTTTTACATGCCATAACTGAGTTGCAACTCAGGCCCTCGAATCCGAGTCACTGACGCAGTCTAGTGTCATGACGCCAGAAGACGCCAGAGATTTGGTTCAAAAAGGTCTTTTACGTCGATAGCGCTTTTGAAAGGAACTTGAAGCGTAAGTGACAAGTAGTTTAGTAGGGTAGGTTTCATCCTTGAAAGCATGAGATCCTGAGACTTGAGAGAGTGACGCCCCTTGATGAGACCTTGAGCCTCGACCCACCACAAAACACAGAATTGCGAATTAATGTGGTGTTGGCGGTGGTGGTAGAGTGGTGTGGTTACTGTGGTAGCTTGTGATGGTGGTGGTAGTTTCTCATTGAAGCCGAACGCCCCATCAACACCATTAGTATGAGTAGGCGCATATATGAAGTTTGTGGTGCCTACGGGCCATTCGGGTTATGCAGCATGCTTATTGGGGACCAATTAGTACGTAGGCGGACATATGAAGGTGGTGATGACGGGTTTGGTCGGCTTACTGAGAAACCATTAGTATACACGCATACATGAATGGCGAAATTTGAAGACTACGACTATTAGGAGGCGCATATATGAAGGTGGAGGTTAAAGGCTCCCGAACTTGAAACGGGTGGCTGGAAGTTATGTCGAAATCGGGAACTTGGAACCATTTTTGACCAGTGACGGACGGAATAATCCCGGATGTGCCGAGACGGCTCAGAATCGCACGTTCGTTTAGATGTCAGAATGAGACTCAGATTGGATGATGCGGAAGTGATCTGGGCCGGTGCTCGCATAGCGGTAGAGGGATCGATGCGTTGATGACAAGTGTGGCTGTTCGGAGAGTATACCAGACGGAGATTAGTGCTGTGGACCCCGGTTCATCACATATGCAAGTGTTCTTGGCTTTGGAGGTGTTGAGGAATAAGATTGTGGCAGAGAAATTAGAGTTTGGGACCATGAGTGTCTGTCATCCAGTGACCTGGACTGCCAGCGAGATATATAGATTGGAGTAGATCCTATACGGTCGGTGTTAGCGAAAATGGTGGAGGACCGGAGGCGTGCGACTTGAAGCTGACAGCAAGCGAGCATGGACACGGGTGTCACAGCAATAGAGTAAGGCAGCGCTTCTAGGTTATACGTCCAAACAAAGATATTTGGAGGTGGGTGTAGGGCCAAGATGCAGAGCAAGAACATGAGGAAAACGCATATGTGCGGGTGGTTTCACAGATGTGCTCCAAGGAAATGGAATGACTGGAGGTGCGTTGACGGGCGGGAAGGCGCGTGTAGAGTGGCGGAGAAGTGATTTGGTGGCGTCTTTTGCCATGGGGGTAGTCGTTCATGGTCCATGGATGTTCTGAATCGAAAAGGACCGGAAATATTGGTAAATGGGACGGATGCAGGGGCGGGGTGGAGGAGAGGGATGGATTAATTGGGCACGTGTTTAAAGGAACCGATATGGCTGACGCGTTCCCGCAGTGCAACAGCTCACAGTCACACTGACTCTGACCGTCTCTTTCCTTCCTACTTCCATCACTACCAGTGTTAAAGCTGCTCTCCCCGTCTCTTTCCTTACTCTTCGCCAATCTGTGTCCACCAGCACCGCTATACCAGCACCGTCCAGCTCACCATGGACGCTCTCAAATCTCTCATGCAACCCCTCGTCGCAGGCGCAGGCGGCTCGTCGGTCATTGACGGCATGAAGCTCGTTGTCATCGGAGGAACCGTAGAGACCGCTAGAAGAATGTCTAGTACTGCCTGGTGTGTACCTTCTACTCGTTGTCTTACCGAATCGCTCGCTCACCAGTGGCGTCAAATCACAGGTCTCACTTTGTGAATTGTCAGTAAACCCATGACTCTGTCTTCCAGTTGCCTTGCTGACACGACTCTGCACCAGCATTCTTCCTTACTGCTCATTTCTCAGAAGAGGATTACCCATATGACTGGCTTATGCTCTGGCTTTCTCGCCGTCCCGAATGGCAGCGATCGAGGGAGTTTGAAACCACGACCCGGTCAACCACGCCCGGCTTCTCCAGAATTGCTGACAATTCTTTTGGAGACGAAGACGATGAAGACTTTAGCGGCGCCATCTTTGACGAAGGCGACGCACCGGGACGTGCCAAGACCCGAGTGGTGTTCCAGCCTACATTTGACACCACACATACTATATACTACAGAGGACATTGGCTCCGTGTCCGGAGAAGTAGGAAGACTGATGGAAGTGGTTGCGAAGTTTTGACTATTAGGTGAGTATATGCGCGCATATATACGCATATATGCGCACATTTGGATGTCACTAACACGTTTGCACCACTCAGTGTCGTTGCACGCAATAACTCTATCCTTAAACAGCTCGTACTGCAAGCTAAGCGCGAGTATGAAGCCGAGGCAATCCACCGAATACAGATATATTTCGCGGACCAATATGGTTCTTGGCGATGGACAGATTCCAGACACAAACGTCCCATGAATTCTATCGTTCTCAATCCAGGTGTCAAGGAGATGCTTCTAAATGATACCAAAGATTTCCTAGGGAGTGAAAAGGTATGTACATTGCCAGTTTCTTATTAATAGAGGTTACTCATAGCATCACCTTAAACCTGGGCAGTGGTACGCAGATCGTGGAATTCCCTTTAGGCGTGGGTACCTTTTACATGGTGTCCCTGGATCGGGCAAGTCCTCTCTGATCCATGCCATTGCTGGCGAACTCATGCTCGACATCTACGTCGTGTCCTTATCCAGCTCCTGGATAAGCGACGCGACACTCAATACCTTGATGGGTAGGGTGCCAAAGAGGTGTATCGTTCTATTAGAAGACTTAGATGCGGCTTTTACGAGGAGTGTAGGGGCTAGAGGGGAGGATGAGAAGAACAGCAAAGAGAAGGATTCGAAAGAGTCTAACAACAATAATAACGGTACCGGTTCGGGGTCGGGCTCCGGGTCAGGTGGTAGTGGGAGTGGAAGACATAGGAGACGTGGGCTGCATGGCAACTCTGGGAATGGTGACCAGATGGGCGACTGCAACACGCTGAGTTTGAGTGGGTTATTGAATGCGTTGGATGGAGTGGCAGCTGCTGAAGGAAGGATTTTGTTTGCGTGAGTGTTAGTGTCGCCCCTATAGAATATATTGACGAGCTTCTCATTCTTAGGACAACAAATCACCTGGACCATCTAGACCCCGCTCTATCTCGTCCCGGTCGTATGGATGTCTGGATAGATTTTAAGAATGCTAGCAAATGGCAAGCCGAGGCACTATTCCGGAACTTCTTCCCTTGTGAGGAGGATGAGCTGAAGGAAAAGGCAAAGAGGCATAGAGATGATGATGAAGATCTAGAGTCCGAATCGGACGATGACGTTCCTCGTACCCGTTACTCGTCTACGGGCTCCACCGCTGTTGAACGCGCATCTCATTCCAGGACACCTTCAAGCTCGGTTTCCATTACTCCTTCCATGTCGCGTTCTACCAAGGGCGGCTCGACGACGAGTGACGAGGATCAGGAAGACGCAGATCCTATGAGCTTGAAGGGTAGTCCTCATCCTATGCCGATGAATATGGGTATGTCGGTAGGCATGGATGGTATACCCATGGCCATCCCTCCTCCACCACCAGAGATCGAGCTCTCAGAGCAAGAACTGGCCGAGTTTGAGAGTCTCGGTCTCAACCTTGGAAGTCCCATACCCATCTCCTCCCTGTCCTCCGTTCCCAGTTCCGTCTCCAGTCAAAGCCCTGCTCCAAGCCGTTCCAGTGCATCTCCAATTCCAGAAACCTTCCATGGTCCACCAAAATCGTCAACTTCACTCATCGCTATGGCGAAGAAGGAGCACAAGTCTCTGGATGCAGCGACAGTGAAGAATGAGCCAAAGGGTTCTTGGAGGAATTCTACGTCTTTTGGAGCGTTGTCGTCGTTTTCTTCTTCTTTGCCCACGCTCTCGTCCGTCTCGACCACTGTGTCCTCTCTAGCAGCGTCTTCGGGTGTGTCCTCTGTATCCTCAACCCTCTGGAACGGCACCTCCACCCTCATCTCGTCGACTACGTCATTAGTAACCGGTGTACCAGCAGCCACTGAAGAAGAAGCGTCAGCAACGAGAGGACGATCAGGTTCACGCACACGAACCGGCAAACCCAAACGCAAGGAATTCGGCTCAACGAACCAAGCATATCTCCCTCCCTCTTCCAATGACGCCAACTCTTCCTCATCCAAAGACTCTGCCAAACAACCCGGTCATAGTGCGAAACCCCTATCCGCTCAGACGCTGAGTATGCTTGCGAAAAAGTTTGCAGATGGGATTCCAGAGGAGGAGTTTAGTGTTGCGGCTCTGCAGGGGTATTTGTTGAGGAATAAGACGAGGCCTTGGGAGGCCGCTGAGGGTGTTAAGGAGTGGGTTGAGAAGGAGAGGGAAGAGAAGAAGAAGAGGGAGGGTAAAGCGAAGGAGAAGGAGAAGAAGGAGAAGGAAAAGAAGCAGAAAGAGAAAGCGAGGAAGGAGAAGGAAGAGAAGGAGAAGGAAAGAGAAAGAGAAAGGTGTCAGCAGGTGTCACCTTTACCTGTTGTGCAAGACGGGACATCTCTCAATCCAAGCACGACAGTCCCAGAAGAGCAGAAAACTCCTGATCCTTCAATAACGGAAGTCGTCATCATGACGACAACGACAGTAGAGGCCGATCTACCATTGTCTACTGAGCCTGTACCTGTCGTTCCTCCTCCTCTAGACTCTCAAGATGACTCTGAATCAGATTCCGAGTCGTCTTCTGATTCTGATTCTGATAGTGAGGCAGAGAATATACCACCACCTACAGGTCGAGGACTTCCCTTACCGCCTTCACCACCTTCACCACCTCTCACTATATGGCAGGCTCCTCCTGGATGGGGAACCCCGAGCGATCTTGGAGGGTGGAATTGACTCGTGCATGAGAAGGGGTTGACTCATGAAGGAGAGGCGGGGGTAGTGCAAGGGTATGAAGTTGAAAGTGATTCAGACTTGGGCCTGTCTGTGACTAGTCCACTAGACAGCTTCAACCAACTGGTCAATGAGGCTGTTGACTTTGTGCAGAGTATGGATGGGGTACACGACAGCGAGCGTGAGCGTACAAAGGTGAGGGATAGTGACGACGATATGCTTCTCACAGACGATACTAGTCCAAGAACGATTTCGAGTTTCTCACAACCTTTACCGTCTCTTTTTGCTCCGGCTCCGGATACGTCTAGCTCTCCTCCTCTGCTCACTTCGTCTACGTCTACGTCTACGTCTATTCCTGTCTCTCCTTCTGTTTCGGACATTGTTAACCCGGTTCCACATACTACGCCTACTATACCACCTACACGTAAACTTCTCGACCCCCAAGCATCATCATGCTTTCCTTTGTCTGAGCCCAATTTGTCCATTTCTCCTCTATCGTTCCCTTCTCATACCGAAGTCAAAGGATACTCTTCGCGCAGTGCTTCTCCACCTGTAATCATTTCACCGGTTCTCTCCCCGCCATCAGACTGTGTCTCTTCTGCATCACCTTCCCCCGATACAACCTCCCCACTACTTTCACTTCCACTATCTGCATCATCTCCCTCCCCGCCTAGTGACCAGCCTTCGTCGTCAGAGTCACCTGGTCGCCATATAGCCGCATCCTCTGACCCTCCTTCCTATATCCTTCCAACCCCTGCTCCAAACAATATTCTTCCTCATCTGGACCCATCTTCAGCCTCTACATCTCCTATCTTCAACTCTCAGCTCGCTCATCATGAGCGTGCTGTCATGAGACGTCGACAGGAGTACAGAGATTTGACTGGCCCACTCGTATATACCATGATCAATGGCTATGTTCTGTTGCTGACCAGAGTCTTGATGAGTTTTGGAGGAAGAGAGTTGTGAGAGTTGTGTCGGATGCTCTAGTGTTATCTTACCATTACTTATCACACATATCACCCACATCCCCCCATCCATCTCCTATCTTCACTTTTACTTATGTGCTGCTCTGTTTTACTTGCATATCTTCGCCTTTCGCTTTCACGCTATTTACATAGCATAGTCAGTACCGAGGAAGTGTTTTTTTGCATTCTGCATGGTACTATTCTTGCTTTGGGACTCGGTTGGATTCGTGATCATTCATGTACATACACCCTCATTCACTTGTCGTGTACGTATGTATGCGAAATAGCATTATGAAACGTATATCCTCGCAATCCCAATTGCAGTGAGCTTCGTCGTTAGACTTGACTTTGAGATGAATACATATAGTGAGTCTGGTGACAAGTAAGTAATTGAGACAATGAGAAGGATGATAACTACATCCCAACTCAGACTTTCGCTGCTAGCACATCAAACTTTACGATTTCAGGAGCTCCCGTCAACATCTCATCCGCCGAACCGAAAAGAGCTGCAGCAACTTTGCCAGCAACGTGGGCACTTCGCCCTTTATCGTCGGGGAAGAAATCGACAATACCAAAGGTATTCGTTCCCGGGTACTCGATGGCGTACCAGTAGGGCGTCTCGGGCTCTTCTTCAACTAGTGGCACAGCACTCTGTAGACAGGTTCATTTAGAAAGCTGCATGCTTTAGCAACGCTGACCGACAACTCACTTTCAAAAAGTCCCTGACAACGCTGGCCTTTTCCGGCTTGGCCTGAATCAAAACTCTCAATCCTACACCCACACCAGCAGTCTTTCCTCCATCCTTGATGGGTCTGACAACACTAGCCAAGACGTCGACTTGGCCGATTTGAGGTCCAACACCCAAGAGCTCGGACGCGTTTTGCATCAACGCAGCAGCGATTTTGCCGTTGAGATGCGCTGAGCGGCCTTCTTCGGCGGCAAAGGTGTCGAAAATGGCGTAGGTGGGTGGTTCACTCCCCTCGTAGCTTACGGCGAACCAGTGGAGCGTAAGGGGTTCTTCGGGGACGAGGCTGAATCCTGTGTGGAGAAAGTCGGCGACAGCGGCTTTCTTCTCGGGTTTGGCGACGAGTGGGACGAGGAGACCAACGTTAGCTAGGTAAAACGAAACATAATGCATGATATATCAGTCAGTCTTGGTCTGTTCTAAAATGAGTATGGTTAGTCGCACCCATTATCAGTACGAGGTAGTTGTTATAGATCGGGAGAAATAGGAAGAGGAACTATGAGATGATCTGTTCGTCTTCGATGAGTTCATGGCTTTTATACGCAAGCAATTGGGTACTCACACTCGTTCCCACTTGACATGCTGACAGAGTCGTATCCTAATCCTGACATTGTTTCTCAGGAAACCTCCCCAAGATCACCCCTAAAGGAATGCCCGTGATATGACGACGAGAAGATGATTGATGGTTGTGGTGGTGAGGATTGTCCATGGGGTCGGTTGGGGTCGGTCATTTTGGGCTTGCCATTTTGGAGTACAGATTTCGGGCTTTCCGGATGTGTTCGCCTCGTCCTAGCACCAGTAAAAGAGTCCACTTGACGTTCCTTGAAGTTCTTTGATGAGTTCCCAGGACGGCGCTAGAGCCGTACAGTAAATTGCCAGTAGCACTAGTCCAAATTTTCTTTGGACAATGGAGTCTGCGAGCATGGAGAGAAGAAGGGTCAAGTAGACTCAAGGCCGTCGTCGGCAGGTCATGGATTCACGTGGTTTGGCCGTGACAGACGCGTCGCTCAGCCTTATGCAGTGTTCAAATGTTGAATTGAACTGAGGCAGCGTGTTGATGGGACTACGTATACAAATCAAAACTAACACAGTGTAGTACGTGTTTCAAGTGATATCTCCTCACCGAGTGCACAGAACAAAAGAAGAAAAAGGATAAAACTAAAACGCTGTCTACGGTATAATACACAAGGCCGGTCTCTAGACATTTCTAGATCTCAGATACCGTATTGAGAGTTAGCCGCAAGTGGAGAAAATGGGTAAGACATCTGGTCTATATTCGCCATAAATGTGTCCCAGGTGCTGCAAGGCTCACCAGTGAGTATTCTCGAACCAGTGGAATGACTATCCGCTCACCCTGAATCAGCAGCCCATGGCTCCGCTGGTACGGAGAGGTGAGGCGTAAAATCCCCAAGTCCTGCGCAAGTTGTCAGTCAACTATTCTTTGAACGAAAGCGAGGGAGAGCGTACCGTGATTCAAAATATCCGGATACATACCAAAATCCTGATATAACTGAGGAGTGTCCGCAGAGAAACTGATCGATGAACTAGAAGAGGCGGTCTGACCGTATTCGCTACTAGTACTGCTACGCATAACGTCCGATGTACGATGAGCGGTATGCGAGCCACTACTAAGTTCTTGAGTACGGAACGGAAGGTCGAGATGCTTGTTGTAGAAAGGAGATCCAGACACTCCATCCGCTTCAGTCTGGAGAGTTTGGCAGTAATTTTCCATGGAAGGAGGTGGAGAGTCAGCGTCAAGATTTGAGTCGCTTGTAAAGGGTTGATGCTGAGTCGAGTTACTGTCGTAGGGATGATAACCGAACCCGATGAGAACTGTGTTGAGAATGTCGCTGGAGGGGGGAGAATATTAGTCGTGTTCAGGAAGATTCCAGACATAACACTTACATGAAACGACCTGAAATGGGAAACCTAATTTGGTAGAAAAGTCAGATAACCACCGCCTTCGCAGAGAAAGGACACAGACCTCGACTCGGACAGGCGAATGAGCTCGATACATTTACCAATGTCTTGGAGTTCTTTCTTAACATCAATATTGAGCTTTGCATGCCTAGCCCTGCACAGATTGATCGCCAATATCAAGGCGACGTTGAACAACGGGTACTATAGTAATCTCGGTCAGTACTAAGTGCCCCAAAGCCCAAAGCATAAAACCACGGTGACGATGACACTCACCGAAAAAATGATACCGCATATAAATACCCGTTTCGAGCATGTTTCAATGACCCTCAAGCACGACCTAGCAGCATTGGTACAGATCGACAAGCACGGGTACAATACATCGCTGGGTTGTCCTGGTAGAGGAATGAACCTCCTATGAACCTGAATTTGCGTCCAGTAGTACATGCTGTAGAGGATGGATGCTTGGCTGAGGAAAGTGTTATTCTGATAAGTCGGATTCCATCTGACTGAGGGACCATGAGTGAGCGGTAGGCAGGAGCCTGAGCCTGGTTTCAAGCACTGTGATTAAGCAAGCCACTTACTGTGTTCCGGTACACTTTCAAGCCAGTTATTCAGAGCAGAATCGAGCTCTGCTACACTTCCCTGATAATACTCCACTGGAGAGACGTCGGGGACCAGTTCCGATCTCCGCACGACGTACTAAAATTTTCAACAAAACCAATGATCGATGAGAAAAGAGAAGCGGAAGTAGAAAACTCACGATTGTTCTTTGTGCATAGCCCAATAATTCCAATAGCTTACAATAAGAATTCCAGTATGAAATGCGAGAAGAGCTACCAGAGGGTTGGACAAAGGCTTGACTTCCGGGATCAGTAGTCTCCCAATATTCGTCGTCACAGTCGACTAGAGGTCCAAGATCGTAACTAAAGGAAATTATAATCAGCAAGGGAAACTTCTTAGTAAACAAGTTTGAATGTGAGATACAAACAATACTCACTCTTGACTAGAAGTAGCTCTCGGACGCCCATTCCACGTGCTAATCATGGTATCTATAAAAACCAGAATCCAAAAAGCACGTTTCCAAAGCTCAGACTCTATCGTGGGTAGATCGTTCTGTTGGCGCCGATGCACACCGATCGCCTGAGCTCGACGAAGCGCCAGCGCCACTAAAATGGAAGCTCGTTCCGAATGTGGGCTCAACCGCATTATATTGAGGGCACAGAGCTATCCGATCAAAACATCGTCAGTCAGATACAAAGCCGACTAGTTCAAAACACGCACACAAATCGTCTGCGTCTGAAACAGAGAGATAGTTTGATCCGACAGTGCACATTGGTCGATACGAATTTGCTTCATGCATTCGCTATTTAACTGCGTTTGACCCAAGCCTATAGCTCCATCGGAGCAGACAGCTAATACCAGTGCCCCAAAATCGTTATCGCGTAGATGAAGACCTTGATACACCAGTCGTTCAAAGGACGGGCGATGGAGGAGAGGGCAGTAGACGTTGAAATGAGTAAAGTGGGCGTCGATGAGCTGGTACAGCTGGTCCTTGGGAGGAAACGTGTACTGAGGAAGTTGTCCACCAGGGCTGGGTTGTACGACTTCGAACTGGCAGAATAGGCAGAATAAGGAAGATCCATTGAGCCATATACATTACTGAGAGTAGATAGATGCGTAAAACAAGTCACCTGAGGCTCCTTCCAAAATTGCGCCCTCTTGACCTTTAAGAATATCGAGTGCCACTCTCGGGACGTAGGAGACACCTCGTCGATGTGTTTTAAAGCCATCAGGAGGAGCATGAGATTACTTGATTCGCCAAAATAATACAAGGGCTTCTCCCCCTCGACTTCGATGCCCATCGATATTTGACTTAGCACCTTTGAGACCACCTCTAGTCTGAAAATATCTGAGTCCAAGGAGGGGGACGGGCATTCGGCGGGCTCAGGAGAAGCGGCGACTCCGTCTGGGACAGATGATAAAAGCGACAGTTGAGGCGACGACATGTTGGTCGAGACTGATTTGGCGGATTGCTGAGCCTTCTCCAGTTCCTTTTCGAGACTTTGGATGTGGGTGGCCAACTTGACAATGTACTGTTCGGAAACGTCCTTGTCCTCCGGAACAACAAATTCGGTTGGCGTTTGTTTGAGTATGGATTCGACTAGGGTTTTCAGGGAAGAGGAAGAGGAGACGGTGTTTGTGTTTGGCCTGTAATTGCAGAATGGTGAGCGAGAGTCTGTGATTGTCCAAGCGCGCACGCTCACATGTTCCGTGGTCCTCGTTTCTGCTGGAGAGAGCGTCATTGCAATGTCAGAGTGCAGATGGTTAATCACTTACCTGCTGTGGCTTACTGTGCACGCAACGTATGCTTAACGTAAGACATGGTGAGCAGATATTATTCGGCATGGCCTCGCCGTCACCTAAAGCAAAATTCAGAACATCTGCTTCATGACCATTACTAGAAAAACTCCTCGACTCACAACGTACTTTGAGAAAGACGAGAAAATGTCAGTAACGACGACAAGATAGGAATAATGTGACTCACTCTTCCTCCTACGACATTCGTCGCAGGCATGCTGGGAGCGTCGTTTTTTCTCAGCGAATCTATCGTCAGACATTGGTGGTGGAAGAGACCGAAGTCGGTGCGGAACAGAGGCTAGAGCTTATAAATAAATCATGTGAGGTGGAGGCATTTTGAAAATTCGGGATCTGAAACGTGTCTTAACGGTGTCTCAGTCTTCTGATCAGTGAAATTTCGTCGTTTGAGAGGAAAGCGGCTGTGTCAAAGCTGTGAACGGGTAATGGAGAGGACTCGGAGCTTGAGAGGAGTTGGTCAACAAGGTCCAGCTTGGACATCGAAGGCGTATGTGCACATCAAAGGAGATAGGGAGGAGGTATTTACAGGAGGACCAGAGAGAAACAGAACGGTCGGTGACTGACCAGGCCCCGACGCGGGTTGACATGTTGACACGTTGACGCGTTAACGTGTCTATCGCCAAAGACTTGCAAGTTGAAATGAAATACCGGCACCGTTACCGACCATCACGGTGTGACTCCTCGATAGGTAGCCAATTGTTCATGTCAGATCTCTCGGCGTCATCCAGAAAACCTCAAGTCGTTTGAATCCAGTAAATCGAGGCTGGATTCTTGGAAGATTTTCTCTACAGTGCACGATTGCTAATATCTTGAAGATGTTGGCCGCAGCTGTCATATCGTTGGCGTTGTAGAGCTCATCTAAGTACTATATGTCCCCCGACGCTTCGGGACACCTATGTATTTGGCTTCAAGTTGTCTTTTGCACTTCGTCTGCAAACTCTATCCTTTAGAGCTGTTAAAGGCGGCTTATTTTAAAATTGGAATTTGCAGATCCAGTTCCGTGATATCGAAGGTCAAGTTGGAAAGTCTGCCTTCTGTTATTCGAGTGTCTACGGCACTCTTAATCGATTTCACAATCGATATGAGCAGCTGGCGAGTATCTATATCTTTGCTCGAAACTGTCAATGCAAAGCTCTTCTATCTGTGCCACATCAGTGTCCTCGAGGTACTACTAGGGTTCACAGATTGTCACCTAGATATTACCTCAATGTATATGAACTTTTGATATATAAGTATTGGCAGGACTTCGAGAGTGTAGCAAGATAACGCCCTGATGAATATCCCACCTCAATATCCGCTTACCTCGCCTACTTCCAATCCCCTGCCTTTTAGCGGCTCAACCCAATATAGTCAAGGATACACGATTGAGCAGAGCCCACAATACCCTCCGAATCATATCCCGTCTCGTCAGACATCCTCTTATTTCCCTCCAACTCCTCAGATGAGTCCATCGACGGCGAATGTAAGCCATCTCTATGGTCATAACTGATACCTACCTACCATCATCTGCAGTTTGATCCCTTTTCACCAAGTTATCAATCACCTCCCATTACCGGGACCCCTGGATACGTCGCAAGCCCTCCAGCTACCTATGCCTCTGCGATTCCAAACTTTATGCAAACCCCACCCGACCGTCCTGGCACCCCTGGGACCAGCAAAAAGAAACAGTGGAGTCAGAAAGCTATAGAAAATACGAAGATGTTACAATCTGGACAGTTTAATGATGTCTCCATTGCGTGGGTGGGTCTTAAGGCGTTATCATTTGGCAGAGTTTCTGATTAACGCACCTTTATCATGCTAGATGTTCGCCTCAAATGGTACTATCCCTCCCAACGCCGTCAGCGTGGCGACTGAAGGAAGTCAGCCTTCATTTCTGTGTCGAAGCTTCTATGAAGTACGGCTGAGTCTGGATTCAGTCGTACTTGTTTCTTGGCTGATGGCATATAGAACGAACTCCGCATTGGCAGGCTTTCTGCAGGACCTCAAGGAACGAGGGCTTTTGTTATTTCAAAAGGCAAGGAGCGCGATGTACGTGATACTTCATATTTCTCTCTGTTTTTTCCTGGCCTTGGCTAAATACACCGTTATATTATCATATAGGTCAACGAGTACGAAGTCCTAGTTCAAAGCTTTGGAAAACCCCAGTGGTCGTTCATACCAACCCAATCATCCATGGCCAATAACACATCTTCTCAATCGAGCATGAACTTCCCTATCTCTCAACCAGTCGCACCACCAGTCTCAGCCCCTATCCTATCGGGAATGGATATAGTGTTCGTCGTGGATGATTCCGATTCGGTGAGTTCGAGTTGATTTTGGTGTAATCACGAACTATGCAGAGAATTGACTTGAACGACTCTGTTAATCAGATGATTGGGCCTCGATGGAACGACGTACGCAACGCTTTGTCTGGAATCGCACATGCTTGTGGCCAGTTTGACGCCGATGGCTTTGATTTGTATTTCTTGAACGATGAATATGTTCAGAATAATATCACTGTGAGTGATTTTGGTACATACCTTTTCCTTCTATCTATGAATACAACCGTTTTTGATTTCAGAATAGCGACTCCGTCAACCAAGCATTTTACAAGGTGTCTCCAGACGGTACGTAGCCCAGCTGATGTCCAAATCCTTTGAGATGATCATGATATCTTTTACTCAGGTGCGACCCCCACGGGAGCAAGATTGAGGCAGGTCTTGGACGTCTATATCAATAAATTGGAAGACAAGAGGAGGCCAACTAAACCAGTAGGAATTGTTATCATTACCGATGGTGATCCTAGTCAGTGCTTATTAATCTTTGCCTTGAGTGCCTTCATTGGACTAATTTTCCAATCTTTCCTGAATCAATCGAAACCGCCTACTGTGACATACAGCTGACGATGTAGAATCGGTGATAGTTGATGCTGCTCATCGACTCGAACGAGCACAGATTCATGAGAGTCAGCTGTACATCCATTTCATACAGATTGGAGATGATTCGGATGCAGCTAATGCTCTGCGTCACCTCGATGATAACCTTTCGAATAAGTATAGGATCCGAGTAAGTCTTCTCATCTTTTGGCTACCTGGGAGCCCTGTAGAACGACTGATGAATCTTTCTTTTTCTCCCTATCCTTCTAGGACATGGTCGGTGAGTAGAACACTCCTTCCGCATAGTGACTGTGACGAAGGGATTCGACAATCATTTGGACTGGACTATTTAGACACGACCATTCCTCAATACCCTCAAACCCAATTTAGAACCGAAATGCTCTTCAGTGTTCTGCAGAGTATGTGGAAGAAGCAGACTCATCAAGACGGTAGCAGCGGAAACGGTAGTGGTGGTGGAAACGTCTCTCCTCCATGGACTGGCACCCGTACTTTCTCTCCTTTGCCCTACAACACTGTCAACAATGCTCAACGTGGCACTTTGTCTACCGGCGGCTTGACCTCCGAAGTTCAAGATTTATTATCTCCAATAAGTCCTATTGGAACCTCGGGTACAAACATGCAGATGCAGCAGAGTCTCAACAATTTTGGCCAACCGAGCAATTATCAGAGTCAATATCCTGCTCATCAGAATCCTCAAAGCCTCACCCATGGC
Source organism: Tetrapyrgos nigripes (assembly GCA_013368315.1). Lineage (NCBI taxonomy): Eukaryota > Fungi > Basidiomycota > Agaricomycetes > Agaricales > Campanellaceae > Tetrapyrgos > Tetrapyrgos nigripes. The sequence continues at coordinate 39,469 of JAACJM010000266.1, read as the reverse complement.
CCAGGTCAAGTTCAAGGTCAAGGATTTGGAGGACAATCTCAAGGATACCCACCGTTCAGTTCTCCTCCTTCTCCGTACACTAGTCGAAAGGATTGGATTCAAAAAGCTAAGAATCTCACTTCCTCGCTCAAGATGCCCATGAACGCAAGTGCTAGTGTTCCGTATGCCTGGGTACGTATGCGTTTTTCGGCGCTTTAATGACTGAATGATGATATCAATAAATCTTTTCAGATTTTCGTCGACTCGGCTGAATTACCCCCGTCCAACGCAATTGCCTGTGGTATTGAGCAAGGCAGAAACACTTACTTTTGTCGTAGCTTCCATGAGGTAAGTTGACTTTAGATTTCTTCTTCGACTGTGCTGGGTTTGACGTGAATTTCGATGCATGATTACAGAATCAAATGCGTGCGTTTAGGAGTTTGGCCTGAGCCATCCGTAATAGGATGATTTAATCTCTTTTCTGTCTATACAGGGTTCGGAACAGTGGTAGAAGGCTCTACGATCGCTTTGGTGGTCGGCAAGAATAGCCGTGAAATTCAGGTAAGTACCGGTCTTATATATATGTATGACTTCTCGAGATTCTAAGTAAGCTGTACTACATGCTAGGTCGACCAATACGAAGTTCTCGTCCAACCTTCAGGGACCTTCTTCACATTCGCAACAGGCCCGGCTCCCTTGCCTCCTCCGAGCTCTAAAATGGACATCGTGCTTATAGTGGATGATTCCGATTCAGTGAGTACTAGTAGTGCCTGAAAAAGTGTACACACCTCATCCTCAACACGTACAATTCCAACTCTTTTTAACCGTAGATGCAAGGCCGTCTGTGGCACCAAGCTCGTGATGCTCTCGCTGCGGTTGCGGAAGCTTCTCCCAAGTTCGATGCGGACGGCGTCGATATGTATTTCCTCAATAGCAGTCGTTTCCAGAAGAATATTCGGGTATGTCCTTCGAATTTTCAGCAACGATCCGTTGACTATATGTATCCTTCGTCGCGTTTCAGACTAGGCAAGATGTTATTCACCTTTTCAACGAAGTCTCGCCAGACGGTACAGTACTCGTTACTTCCTGCTGAGGCACGTCTCATCATTTGGAGTGCAGGTGGTACACCAACCGGAGCCAGGCTTTACGAAGTCCTGAACGAGTATATACCAAAGGTTGAGCAGAGATCAGGTCATGCCAAACCTGTAAATGTTATCGTTATCACAGACGGGGATCCAAGTATGTATCGTGTTTTCAGCCATGACACTCCCTGACGATCGATATTATCAGCGGATAACGTCGAAAACGTGATCGTCAACGCTGCGCACAGGCTCCAACGGTCGCAAGTTCCAGAGCGGATGATTGGAATCCAATTTGTTCAGATTGGAGATGATCCGGATGCTACTCAAGCATTGAAGGAGCTGGATACGGCTCTCGAGCAGAGATGGAATATCAGGGTAAGGGAGTCTTATCATGCTTCTATGTGATGTCGTGTCATTCTCAAATATTCTGTCTTCCCTCTTTTACAGGACATGGTCGGTGAGTGTTACTATGAATTTGCTTGCATTGTGAATAAATCTACTAATTATCTTCGCAGACACCACGCTCTACGACCCTCTTAGTCCACAATTCAAGGAGGACATAATCTTCAAAGTCTTGTGGGGAGCTATTGACAAACAAGTTGATCGCAGGGATGAATATAATAGAATTTGATGAGACCATTGAGTCCGCTTCATACACATTCTATGCATACTATTTTCATGTACAGTACCTGAATATTTTTTGGCCAATGAGATTTCAGTTGCAGTTTGGCGCGCTCAGGGGCTTGGAGAAAGCATCACGATCACGTGCTGAAGAGCACGCGTTTTTGAAATTTGCCCGACTCCTCATCTTCCTCCTCCTCGCCGCTCTACCCTGGACCGCTTCCTTTTTTCAAGAATCTACTCGACCTTTTGCTGATACTCTAGAGTTATCTTGGGAGTCTGTTGGAAGTCTCGGTCAACTGGATAAACTGGTACAAAGCTTTTCCAAGTTGGTTCCAAGTTTCAAGGCTGCTGTCCAAGCTGCTCGCGATTGGCGTTGGCAGGTCAAGTTTATCAGGGCCGAGGTGAGTAGCTCTTTTTTTGGCTTACAAATGTCCTGGACTGGCGCTAATTCGAGGTCATATTACGCAGACTGGACCTGCTAATTCGGTCTAACTCCGAGTCTGCTTCAAGACGGTACTGACACTATCACCCATCGCAATACCACACGACATCCAAACCACTTGCTTCCCAAAGAGCTCTTTCTAGTAGGGTTCCGGTCAATTGTTTGCCTTGGATGTTGACACCCGAATTCCTCGCCAAACAGCTTTTCTGATAGGCAGACCGGTCAGCTTTTCCCTTAGAGGCTGGAGCACCACCTGACCAAGCCTAATTGGGATATAGACGTCACCGCCCCATGTCAAGTTTTGAAAGTCGAAGATGGAGAGCATGATCGGCTGGCAGTCTGTACGTGAGCCACTCTGTCCTCGCTGAGATACATGTTCGCTTCTTTCATCTCGGTGGCTCTTGTGCTGCCTTCTGCTGCTTATCCAATGATCGTAGAACCCGGATATGAGTGTGTACATTGTGAAATCTCATACGTCGTTGGCTTTTTCACTTACTCGCATTCTTCTGGTTCACTCTCTCCAGTCGTCGCATTTCCGCTAGCGCTTTCGTGTTCTACTGTGATCCAGCTTCCCCATCACTGCATGCGAGATAGATGAATGATCCACGCTGTCATTTTCGCAGCCGAGCCATGTCATTACGCTTTAAGAGTAGTCTGTCCTTGCTAAAAGGTTACCGGCGATGAAGGAAGCGAACGCGAATTGCAAATCTGCTCGCTCATTTCCGCAATCCAAGCTGGATTACAATAGCAGTATCCGCTTCTTTAAAGTATGTCATTTATGGTGTTAGCGACTACAGACGCTGACGGTCGTTCTTAGGTCTTTCGCCCGGGCTTTACGGAGGGCACTCGATGGAAGCGAAATCAATGATATTGATGCTAAGACATCTAGTGCTGTATCCAAGTTGAAGCTCCTTCAACGTACCGTTTGCAGAGAACATTAGCCACTTGGAACAGACGTTCGAGAACATATACATTGCACATCCATGCTTCCCTCGAGCACCTGGAACATCAAATATTTTTTGCAAATTTTTCTGAGGAGGATATCGGAGCCTATGACATCATGATAACTTCGTTCGGACGTATGTCTAGATCTGGCAAGCGCATGTTAGCCCTGTTTTGACACAAGCCCTCACTCTCCTATTTGTCTTTCAGAAGCTGCGAAACCTCATGCAACTGTCCAATCAGAGCCAAGACATACACGGCGAACTCGATAGTAAGGCTTCTGTCACGCCATAATGTCATCGCACGTTTACATTTTCATGACAAAAGGTTTCTTACATAACCAATATGTCGCGATGTTTCTCTGCATAGAGAAGACTTCTTCATTTTCCCTTCTTTTTCCCTCTATCTCGTTCCTTACGCTGAGCGTCTTTAAAGTCCACACGCATCTCGGGTATCCTGCTCTTCGCGTCAGAACGCCCTGAATGGTGCTTTCCCAGAGTATTTGACCCCGCCGCTCTGATCCTGAGACAGCGGAATTCATAACAAAATCGGCGTCAGTCTACCCTTGTATGTCTTACAATCTAGCTACCGCCGACGAACCAGTATCCGTGAAGATGTATCCTGCCAGTACTAGTTCTGCTATCCGCGATGGGCGGAATTCGCTGAAGAACAAGTCGTCGATTACGGGAGTGGGAAATGCTGAAAATCAGGTAGAAAAGTGCGTCTCTTCCAAGCTAGATTGTAAACCTGCTCTGAGTCTACCGTCGAACGCATGTACAGACCACTGACGAATCCCGAAGCAAACCCACCGGTAGACAAATTGCTCTCGTCGCCCTCCCATCCTCATGCTCCCTCATCCTATCGTTCCACCTTGCTCTTTCAACCTAAATTATCTGCTTCTAAGCCTCTCGCATCGTGCGCTACATCCACTTCGCCACCGGAAGATTCTTCTTTTGACACAGTTCCTCCTCTTTCCGCTAAACCCAGTCTTTCCAAAGTCAGTGAACCAGTATCTGCTGGGGATATGAATACCAGAAGGGCCGGGTCCAATGGCGATTCATTATCCACAGTACAAGAGCCGGTCTCTCGCATTAATCCAAAAGTGCCCCAGAAGGGCCGCAGAATCGACTCGATACCCAAATCTTCTTCCACTGTACCTTCGTTGACTTCCGAAGCCCCAATCTACGCAATCTACCCTTCTTTCACCACAAGATCCGTCCTTTCCCCACCACAGTCCTTCGATCCTCCAAAGTCGACTATGAAATTCTCTCGCAAATCCCCCAACCAAGATCGACACAGTGAACCTCGACTTCATCCAGAGTCTAAAGTAGACTGTGGAGTGGACTATTCGGATCGTGCAAATGACTATAATCCACATGATTATATTCAGCATAGTACCGGACGGACGAGGACGAGATGACCGGTTAGCTCAGTCGAAGTCCAACGCTACCCGGGGCGTTTTCGCGTCCTCTAAACCACCGGGCACAATTCGTGCAGAGTTTCAGTCATCGCATTCGGTGAGTCTTCCTTAATGAATTTCATTTTGCATCTTCGTTTGTCTTCTTTATTATACTATTCCTCGTCATTCTTCGTCATCCACGAGTTACTAGGGAGCGTCGGGGTGCCTATCCTCTTGCCCTATTTCTCTCTTTCCATCCGGTACTTCACTTCCGGTGTTGGGGTTTGCTCTCGAATACATCTTTAGCCTGCAGTCTAGATATCCACTTGAACACTGGGAACCGTACGGGCACCCGGGATGGACATCTGCCTGCTAAATGTGGACTTGCGCGTGACGATGCCAAGTGTCTTCAAGAAGTGGTCTAGGAACGTAAACGCACTGGGCATCGAATCGTATCCCGTTCCGTCCAGATGTTCTCGTAAATCTTGCCATTTGCTATCCTTTCTGCTATCCTTTCCCGCTTCTATCGCTATTGCTTCCTTCTTTGAGCCTGTTCATTCTAAGATTTCGCGTACTTGCTTTGCGTTTGTGTCTCATTGGCTAGTATACTTAAAGACCGTTTCTGTTTGCAGTCCGAAAGCACCAGCTCTAGCAGTCATCTCATCAGCAATTCGCTTCAAGGCTCTCCTGCTCAGACTTCATACTCCTTCATAACCCCTCGATCGTTCACCGACCCATCTACTGCGACTTCCGCAACTTCATCTGCATCACCGGACTCTGTTACTAGTAATCCTAATTTTGCCTCGTCCTCTGTAAGCTTACTGTTACCTTTCTCGTCATCATTCAGGATGTCTCATTGACTGATATGTTTTCTGACGCATGTTTCATTAGGACAAGTACGATACTTCCTTACAGCATTTATCCAACAGTGCACACGAGCACATCAAACTGCAGACATCGCCTTCGTTATCGGGAAACATGCTTGCCGTCAGTAATACCTCCGTTAGAGGTATGTACGAAAGCTCCACCTTCTTCAATGTTGCTGATTTAAAGGCTCCTTTGGGGCTTTGACAGATACCTACCCTTCGTTCCCTTCACAGTCTATGACATCCCAGCCTGCTTCTGGAATGATGCCTCAATTTGCCAACTTCCAGTACTATTCACCCAATATGATGATGCCAAATGGGACCGGCATGTCAAACCCTTTCATTCTTGCAGCAATGATCGATGGTTCTGGGCGTTCATTTCCTTTGGACTTGTCCATGATGCAGCAGCATATGTTGAACCCCCCTCATTCTTTATCTCGTTCCCCTTCATTCCCTGGGAAAGCAATTGTATCCGGAAGCCCCTATCCGCCTCCCCGACATCATTCCTCCAAAAACGTGAATCCGTCACAGCAGCCAGGCAGATCTTCAGGGAAGAACTCGCACATTCCCTCCTCCGCCACTCCATCGTCCCCTGTCACATTTCGCGAAACAGCAACCCCTGGGTTACGAGCTCAACGTCAGGGCCAACTTCACATACCTGAGGCCAAATCTTCCCACGTCACTTCGAGGGGAATCCCGCATAATCACCGCCATGACAAGAGTTCTCGGGCACATCCCCCAGTCACTTTCTCTCTGGCTCATACTGGCGTCAATGGTTCCAAAAGGCTGTCGTCATCGAGCGGTTCCCTCCGGACCCCTAGCCTGGAAAACCGCAGGTTGTCTTCGTCATCCTCAGATTCTCAAAGTCACCGCTATAGTGGCTCCTCTCGTCATAGCTTTGGGTCATGGTCAAGTCATCAGCACATAGTGAACTGCGAAACCCCTATCACTCCCAATGTTTCGGCTAAACCAGTTGCGGCCGTTCAGACTTCTACATCTAACCAACCACCGGCGGCGCTTGTCCAGGCCAGCAAAGACTCGGAACCTCTTGAGGCGGCTAGCAAGGCCCGGGACACGAATGTGGACTCCGCTGATGGCGGGAAGAGTGGTTCAAAAGTGGAATTTGGAGATCTTGTAGAGAAGGAAGGTTCCATTATGAAAGTTGACGAAAAAGGAGGATCTACGGTGACCGTAGACGAAGCTCCTGTGTCAGGCGAAGTAGAGCCTGAAGCTCACGTCACTCTTGGTCCTGAGGCTGAGCAGAGTTCAACGACGCCGCTGTCATCACTTGCTTTGGCCCTTCCTCCTGCACGAGATGACGATTGTGATAGTCTATCGAGTGGGGTCGAAACAGAGCTCACTTCTTCCACTTCCGCTGTCGAGGAGGAGATCTCGGAACGATGTCCACCAACCTATTTCCCAATCACATTGTTCCTCTCCAAGCCCGACCTTCTAGCTTCGTTGCTCCCGTATCTCTCGTTCCGTGATTGGTGCATGATAACGAGTATGTCCAAGACGGTCCACTATGATGTTGACTGGGAATGAGTTGTTGAAGGAAGAGGTGCTTGAACGATTCTTAGGACCGGTCGGGTATAGTCAGTGGACGTGGCGCGAACCGGAGCCCATTTCATTGACGCTTAGGGTGAGGCCTTCTATCTCGATTTCGCTTTCACTCTTAATAAATTTCGTTTTTCTGCAGGATCTTCACGACTATATGAGGTGCATACTCGTTCCAATCCACGAATACACCCGGATCGCAGAATCGTACCTGAAGCAACAGAAGATGCCGCAGGCGAAACGTGATTCTGATGTTCTTCAGAGCGCCGTTCTTCTTCGTGATGCTACCCGTGCCTACAATCGCGTCCTCCTTCGGATACGCGCACAGGCTGAGAAGGATCCTGATCTTTTCATGTCAAACTCAACCCTCCGACTATCCTGTGCTACTCAGTCACCAGATCCTCCTATACAAGCTCCAAATCCACCTCTCTTCCGTCTCCGTCATGCACCACTCCTCAGGGTGTTCATACCGTCACCTGGGGGTGATTGGTTATCCGACTCTAGCGTGCAGCAGTGCGAAGCTGAACTCAAGTACGCCGAAGTCACCAAACTTCTGCGTATGGGTGACGTAGTATGGGACATTGCCGTAGGTGATAACGGCAATTTTGGAAGGATGGTTTGGGACGGCCAGTACCTTATCGTAAGTACAGCCTTCAAGCCTGCTGCTATGAACTGTCCATCTTACTTTTGATGCCAGGACCTTGATTATACATACTCTGATGTGGGCGATGTACCAAAGTACATTCCATCTCTTGCATTTCCTCCATCCTATTTCCACCGCGTCCTTCGTACAAACTCATCCTCGAGTGACCCGATTGTTCGGCTTGATATCAGTCCCTGGGGTGAGGAGATTGCCTCGAATCTTCAGCTTCTCCAAAATAAGAACAAGGGCATGTAAGTACTGTTCATATCCTCTCCTAATAACCCACTGATTCTATCCTTTTCGTCAGACCCCAAGCTGCGTGTCATAGCACAAACTGGATACACCAGTCGTCTTTCACGATCAGATCACCCCGTGCCCGATCCTTAGCCAGCAAACGCTCTGAAAAGACCGGCCAGTCATCAAAATCAACGGAATCTTCACATGGAGTTCCTATTCCTGGTTTTCAAGGCTTGTTTGTTGATTCAGGCTGGTATGGGAAAATCGTGATCGAGACTGAAGGAACTGGGGATTCTTTGGCTGATCTACAAGATCGATGTGGACCTGGAGCGTTCCCGTCGAGGGTTCAATCGAGTGCTCGTAGCATGATAACTGGGAGGTCGATGCAGAGGGAGAAGGACGCGAGGAAGGTATTTAGGATCATAAGAGAACGAAGGTCAGTTTTACTCTTCTTCCACTTTGGGTAATATCCATTGACGCGTCTTGGTAGTCATCCTGGCGAGCTATGGCTAAGAGCTGTGAGCTCAAAGGAAAGGAGGATGTGAAACGCAGTATTGGACCGAACTTTATCTACACTGGATTCATTATATCCAATCACCAACGTTCCTTTTCCCTTTGCTTTCTGTTTTGTACGGACGCTTCTAATTGTATTGTACGTCGTCTGCTATGTTAGTATTGTACATTGCTTCAAGTTATTCTGTATTTCTGTATCCGACTGACAGTCTTTGTAGACATCGTACGTTTCGTATACCTACTGAGAACCATGTTGCATGTGCATGAATAAAAGCTTTCGCAAGGATACGGCTGATTACATTTGCAGGACTAAGAACACTTCGCGATTCATCGCCTAGAAGATGCAGCAACTATGATGAGAAGCGGCGGTCAGTGAGGGGGATCTTAGGGTTCATAAAATTTTCACCGGGTTCACATCAGTCACCGCTCTCCGTAAGGGGGAGGAGCTGACGGGCAGCCAATTCTTCACAGCTGTAGGCGGCCTTGGACTATTTGGACGAATACACTGGTTCTGAAATCTTAAGGAATGAACTCAGTAACGAGCAGACGCCGCTTCATAGAATCCAAGCAACTGTCGATAAGCAAGGCAAAGGGCTTAAACTTTGTTTGCTTCTTTGTGGCTTCTCTGCCTTCTATGCATCGTGTCCAAGACTACTAACTGATTCAACATCCTTTCTGACGACCCCTATGCCACTTTCTCTAGAGATGTTATCGTACGTATAAAAGCTTGACGAAGTCTCGACTCCATTCCAGAGGTCTTCAACAGCACTCAATCTCCAGCAATGAATTTCAAAGCTCTCTTAGTCTTGTTCCTCTACTCTTCCCTCGTCAGCACTGCACCAACTAGTCCGACCTCCTGTGCAGTGTGTCCAGAGACAGACCTTGGCGGTGCCCAAGTTGTCGCAAGCAGCGGAGGAACGCATTTCATTCCGAGATTTTGCGGGTATGACCTCTTTGAACGCCATACTTCACTTGTCCATGCCTCATATACGTTTGCATCCAAAGGTTCTCAGATGTGCCTCCAATCAATAACGAAATAGCAGCTCCCCCTCAGGTCAGATGTGTTTACGACGTAGGTTTATGATCTATCTATCATCTTCGTTTTTCGGATGGCTAACTAACCATATTCTCAGAATGATGGTTCCTGCCTCTGGGCAGATAGTGCTTTTTGCCCAAATACGACCGCAGTCATAAGCCCGTGCATCGGGTATGAGTTTGCTGCTCTTTCTGGGTGTTCATAGTTCTCATGTTCATTTGGATCGTTCCTTACAGTTAAACCCAGAAAGTTCATGAATCTGTCCAGTCTGACTCATACACAGGCTGAATTTATGAGTGATTGTTCGACATACATGCATAGCTGTGTTTTGATTTAGAAACATAGAATTAGCTAGATTTACTGTGCAAAGTTCGCTGTACTACATAACTTTCTTCCTGGGATTGTACTCCACGTAGTATTTTTTCGTAGGTCCGTTTATATCTGAGTAGATTCTCTCAAATGAAAGGGTTCTCGTTCTTACCTTCAAGTACCCAGTGGGCTTCAGAACAGTGGCGATTCGCGAATAGGGGTAGCGAGAGAAAACCCGGCAACTCCCAAATTTCACACGGCTGCCTTCATCACCTTAACCACGACGAGCACCGACACTGGGCTTGAAGAGGCCTTTGCGACACACTTACCTTCTCAATCAAGGATAGGTCTTTCATAAATCCGTTCCGCATCAATTACTTCCACTCGCTGCCGCCAGATAGATAGATATAGATAGTCTTCGAGCCCTTCTTCGCAAATGTAATTAAGGAACATCGACATTGGGCACTTTCTCCTCCTCGTAAGTACTAGTACCACAGTGTCTCTCAGCATTAATAGAGCCATATAGAGCCATTAAATACCAGTAACTCCTGGTAATCCGTACTAATCCAGGAATGGTCTTGTTTTTTTCGCAATGCGTGTCTAATTACGAATATCAGATATAAGGAAGTGTCTCTCATGTTTCCCCTTACTCCTCACCTTGTCAGTTGATTATGAGAGCTGTTTATGTCTCTCTTGCTGTTGCTCTCGCCTTGGATGCCTCCTCTTTTCATCTAGGTGAACATGTCATTCACGAGAGTCGCGCGAGGGATCCTGTTGATTGGGAAGTGACGCGTCACCCGAACGCACTCACGACACTTCCTTTACGCATTGGGCTCAAGCAACAGAATATCGAGAACATCGAGGCAATGCTCATGGCCGTTTCTCACCCGGAATCACCGGCCTATGGTCAATATTGGTCCACAAAACGAGTCGTCGACACCTTCTCACCCACAGGCGACACCGTTCGTTCTGTCGTACAATGGCTTACAGATTTTGGCTTTTCCAAGGACAAGGTCAAGATCTCAGGGAGTAGGGGATGGGTACAAGTTCACGCAACCATTGCTGAGGTGGAACAGCTGTTACGCACAGAGTATGAAGTATATACCCAAGTTGGGACAGGCGAAAAACAGATAGGTATGATTTCTGCGCCTGCTGCCAATTGGATACGCGTCACTGAATATATCTTTGTGCAGGATGCAAGACGTATTCCATTCCAAGACATCTGCAAAGGCACGTTGATCTGATCAGGCCTACTGTACATTTCAAACATCGTCCGTCTTCGTCTCGGATTGGTGAGCGTGTAGAGGATGTAGGACCGAGGATGATGTCGCTCAAATCTCTACCAAACGCCATCGCTGGATACTTGCAATTCTATGATTACTTTGGACTGTCTGAGGGCATTGTACGATATCGAATACACGCCTGTGTCTACTAATAAAAACACATTTGGTATTGGTGCGTATGCAATTGATCAAACTTGATGCATGCGTTGACACAGTTTTACAGTGGAATTCACGCCCCAGGCATATCTGGACGATGATCTTGATTTATTCTTCGCGTAAGGATCTTCCCAACTTCCCGATCTGAAGGCCATTCTTGAGCTGTCAGCTATTTAGCAAATTTTCACCCAGTCTGGTTGGAGCGAGGCCGGTTCCTGTCCTTGTTGACGGAGGTAAAACCGCATTCTTTTCGACCTGATAGTCTTCGCTGATTTTCAATGTCATTTCCATAGCTATAGTGCAAACTGAGATGCAAAACTCGACTCTAAATGCGGAGAGTGACTTGGATCTCGAGTATGCTATGGGATTAACAGCACCCCAACCGGTTACACTACTTACAGCTGGGTGATCTTGTGGAAGGTAAAATAAAAGCAAATTTCTAGTGTATGAGTGCCTACCAAGTCATTAACTTGTATATCTACCCAAGGTGCGGGCTTCGACAACTGGCTCGACGCAGTAGATGGTTCCTTTTGCACATTCGAAGGCGGAGACGATCCTATACAGGTGAGCCACGCGCAATGATCATTTTCATATTCATCCAAGTATGTGGTGATTTAGGATGGTATCTACCCCGATCCACTCCCTGGAGGGTTCAAAGGTAATTTACATGTTCGATGCCTCAGGCTCAGAGTTTGATCCATTCTTCCTTCTTTCCAGGTCCAGAAGATTGCGGTATCATCCAGCCTCCAAACGTCGTGTCGATATCAGCTTCTCAGGACGAATCCACGGCTACAGCTGCGTTTGCTAATCGCCAGTGTGCCGAGTATGCTAAACTTGGGTTAATGGGAACCAGTGTTCTCTACGCTTCAGGGGACTTCGGCGTTGCTGGAACTAACAACGCCTGCTTGGATGCTGATGGTAAGTCTCTTTGGCTTCCTACTAGTAGTAGTTTAGAGATGGCTGATTTGAAAGAACCTTCTCACCTCGAATTTTTGCTGTAAGGTGCCTCTGGTAACAACGGTACACGATTCAATCCCCAATTTCCTGTACGTGCTTGTTCTTTTGAAATCATATTCTACAACTCCTACGGTGTCCACTTTGACATAGGCGACTTGTCCATTTGTAACGGCTGTCGGGGCGACACAAGTCAATCCAGGAGCGAAAGTGACGGACCCCGAGAGTGCTTGCATGCAGAAAATCTTCTCTGGTGGAGGATTTTCGAATATCTTTGGGTGAGTAAGATTCTGCCAAGTTGATGGCTCATATTAGCTTTAATCGTACATCTACTTACTCACATCATCAGGATGCCCGATTATCAGGCTGAAGCAGTCTCCTCTTTCCTCAATAATCATCCACCACCATATACTGCAGAACAGTTTAATAACAGTGGAACTGTGGGTTAAATTTCTTTACATTCCTCAGATCACGATTTAATGGGCTTACTATCTAGTCGAGAGGACTTCCCGATATTTCAGCCAACGGGTGTGCCGTCAGTTATGCTTCCTCTCCCGAATATACAGTTGACCTATCTTTCAGAGCTAACTACGTGATTGGAGTGAACGGCCAATTTCACCTCGTCTTTGGAACATCCGCCTCAGCACCCGTCTTCGCCTCAATGATAACTCTGTTGAACGATGCCAGAATTGCTGCTGGAAAGGGACCGGTTGGGTTTGTCAATCCTGCTGTAGGTAGTATCTATCATTCCTGCGACTTCCCAGCTAATGTGCTATCGCACTTGTTCAGGTGTATTCACAACGTTTCAAGTCTGCGTTCAATGATATTACGAATGGCACTAATCCAGGATGCGGTAGGTCTTTTAGATGACCACTCCTGTAACGCAAACTGACTTTGTCACCTTGTGGATTATTCAGGTACCGAAGGATTTTCCGCGTGAGTTTTGGGCACATTGGCGACGTCTCAGGTAAAATTCCTGAACTTTTACTATAGTACGGAAGGTTGGGATCCTGTCACCGGTAAGTATAGGAAAAGATGAAACAGCGTACTCGGTACTAATTGCTAAAAGGCGTCGGAACACCAAGCCTAGCAAAATTGATGCATCTATTCCTCGATTTACCTTGACGCTACCAATGCTGTTCACTAGGACTATACTAAGATATGAATACTTTCTGCTTACTACAAGGAATGAGAACACTGACAGCTTTGAAAGTTGCCCTGCTTGACGTTAGTAGAGCTATTATGCGAAGTAAGCGCGAGAATTAACGGGGAAGGAAAACGGATTCAAGAAATGCTAGAGTATATAGTCACCATGAAGAGCTTCTCTGTTTGCGATATTCCCCGTGAGGGTTGTGTGAGGGCCTAGATGACTAACCGTGAATAGGGGTAATTTCGGCACTTTCCGCGGCGAAGTGAAAAACAATAGTCGAGAACCGACTGTAAATGACCAAAATCTGACCCAAACCAAAATGGTGGGCCTTGGCGGCTCCAGTCGGTAGTAGTCGTAGGGACTCGTAGAACTTTAGACTCCGACTGGATCTGGCTTGACCCGACTGGTTTGCGCTGGGTACAACACTCAATTACGCGTGTGGTGTCAGATAGCGTCGGACCTAATCAGAATTGAGCACCTCAGAGCAGATTTCAGCGGGTGCTTCATCTCGGACAGGATCAGAAATACATATAATTATCAGCTTCTACTACATTACACGATATCTGACGATATCCAACTACATCTGCGTACTACTAAGTACATACAACTGCATAATACAAAGTCCAAGTCGTACCAAGAAAGCCAAAGCTGAGGAATGTCGCCAAGTCCGCAGTGGTACCAAGAAAGACGAAGTAAAGAAAAGAGGGAAGGAACACGAGCGTTGCAAAGTTGAATAGGATAAACAGCGAAACTCTGAAAAGCGACAAGTCAGAATGGCCACGATAATAAACAAGAAGAGTACAAACCAGGTGCTTTTCTTGCGCGAGTCGGTCAGTTTTTGATATGCCTAAATCAAAATTAGTAGGAACAAGAACGGAAGCCAAAGACGAACTGCTTTAACTTCGCATACACGCGCATACCATATCGCTGCAGGGTAAGAGAAAGTGAGGCAGACATTGAGGTAGAGACAAAAAGCGTTTCAGCGTTACTCAGTCCCAAGTAAAAGAAAGCATGTACGCACCTATGGCAACCTATACTTCGGGCCTGGCTGTCACTTCACCTTGAAGCAATGCCATCCATCCTACCCATATACAACTTCACCCAGCAACAAGCCCCTGACCCACATTCACGCGTACTTATCTTCTAGAAGAGTGGTCGCCGGGGTATTGACGCGTTTGACACGTTCTGGCGGGCTGTCATGGTGTTTGGCGCGATTTCTAGTGAAGTCGGTGGGCAAGGGCGATAAGGTGTTAGCCTGCTGTGGAAGAGCTGTCAAAGATTGTGAAGGCTTTGAAGAAGGGGGAGGCACTGGTGGAGTGGAAGGGAAGAAGGAGAGGGAGGGCGGTAAGGAAAGAAAGAAGGGACGCGTGTTACAAAACGGAGCTTGAATATTGCGGAGTTTGAAGAGCTGGTTTAGGGCCAGAATCCAGGACGTCGAACTTGGGACTTAGTAAAAAAAAGAGATGAGGGGAAGACTACAATGGATAGATAGAATAAGATAAAATAACCCTCGATAACCAGAAGACTCGATGGTGAGCCCAACCCAAAAATTTTCAGAACTACTCAGATACTTATGTTCGGCATCAATCTGACCAAAATCTGACCGAGTCCGAGGATTTCCGAAAACCCATGCCGTGGTAATAGAATCCTCCTCCCCCTCCTCCTCCGAAAAGCGAAAGGTTTGGATCATTCCGTCAGATTTTATCGGTACTACTCAGCACAACTCGTATTTACTCAGAAATTTCAACTTTCAGTCAGATCTCGTCACGGTCTGGGTGATTTTTCACTGAGAGTCAATAGTTATGTAGTACTAGTAGGCTGAGGAAGTAACACCGCTAGGCCGCAGGTCTCCGAAGTGATTCTGTATCTGTAGCTCTTTTCTCCAAGAGCGCCAGTCGCCAATGTAACTTAAATCCAATCAACCACTTGAAGCTTAATCAACAGTTCAAATGCCAGCAGCCTGAGGTACGTTGGAGGTACGTCAATCAGATTCCCAAACGAGACATCTGTCCAAAATACTCAGCTCAGGACATTTAGGTACCTCGTAAAACTTGAGCATGCTGTTCAACTACTATTCATGGCTTTCGAAATTTGGACATTGCTTCCGATGCTAAGGCCCACTGACAGAACGCCCGAGTTCGCGGTGTTTCAGCCCTTGTTCCTCGACCCTTGAGCAAACGTGTCTATCGCCTTTGCTGAATGATTCTTCTGAAAGTATTTGCATTCCCATTCTCGTAATATCGAAGATAAACTCCAATATTTTGTTTTCACGCAGATACCTGTGCACTAACTGCAGGCTCTATAGAAGGAAAGCTCATTACTCTTCGACGATGTAGATTTATTTAGTTCAATAGACAAGTTCTAGAATCTTACCTGATTCTTCTCCTTTGCCCTTATTTCTGATTCCATCAGTTCATGCACCTTCGGAAGCCCATTCTTCTGACCGTTTTAGCCTCTCGTATGTCTGTGGTTTCTATATACTTCCATGTCACTTCAAGGCACCGCAGAATTCAAGACGTATCTGTCAAGGTCCCGCCGCTCGAGAGTAATTCTACGGACGTCATGATATGTCAGATAGTTTACTATAGATGGCCAATAGAGCGACGTCGTTCCTTGATGAGACCGAGAAATGTGTTCCGCTCCGTTGAAGCTTGACGTGCGTGATGTTTAAGGTTCACGTCCTCTAGTCTGATTTGCCCTGATTACAGACAGTGACGGTGTACACCTACAACGATGTATGCAGGGACGAGACGTATAAAACCTCGCTGGTGTTGTCGAATACTGCAGCGTCCTCAACTCCAAGGTCGATAATCGCTTACAACAATGCAACTCACCGGTCTCATCACCATCGCTGCTGCATTCACCAGTGCTCTCATTGCACCGGTCTCCGCAGTGCCTGCTGCAGACAGTACCAATGCCGCCCTCTCGGCCACTCTCGGATCCACTCTGACTGCTAGTAATCACTACGGGGCGCCCATTCCTCCTTGGGAAAAAGGTGCATATCCCGGTTGGTATTACGGTGACCACCCAGAGTATTTGGATATCTTCAAGTTCTTCATTCCGCATTTGAAAGATAGCGTGAGTTTTTGGGTGGACATCTCCGATGCGGATTGTTTTATTGACCTCGGACTTTGTCCATATTCTATTTAGTTGATCTGCAAACTCCTCGACCTCCTTCCATTCTGCTTGCATTGCCCTAAGCCTAAGCCTCCTCCTCATCACCCTCCTCCCCCTCCTCCTCCTCCTAGCGATGGATGGTCGCAGACATTCAGTAATCTCACCGCTGCTACTCAGGCGGATGGATTCTTGACTTTCGGTCTGGTGGATACCATTGATGGTCAGTCGCAAATTGCAATCAATGTGCTTCGCGGGTAAACTAACGATGAGTGTATCTACCTACCATTCAGACTGCAAGACTATGTGCTTGGGTGTTGACAGATGTGTCTTTATCAACACTTATCACGATGTGAACGGAAAGGTGCGTACGCCGAGTGCGATAAAATGCTTGTTCGACATTTGTTCTTAAAAATTCTCCATGAATTCACAGGACGGAAGCCCATTGTTGACTTGCTCCCTCTACGACCGCTGCCAGGATGCCGATACTGCCACCAACGCTGGTGGACAGAGTCAGCCGGATGGAAGCATTGACTTTATCACCAACAGTGATGGGTTCTGCCATGATGGCCAGTAGACGTGTACAAGCTTCCAAAACAGCAGTTTGATAGAATCAGGTCTTTTGGAACGGGTTTATGGGACTATTGTTTGATGGACTACGAGTTTTGTTTTTGGATTTATTAGAGCATTTTGCTCACATCTATACCCCAAAACGTTGACACGATGTAGTTCTGGAAGGGTTCGAAGGAATGTAGTAATATGTTGCTGTTCTGGAGATAGTGATCGTTGCACACTCACGATTGAGACTACCGCTCGAGAAAGACATGGGTACCTTATTTCGCAGCGCGATAGATTTCCGTCCCAACCTGAGAGTACTACCTTAAAAAGGCGACGAAGCGGACATAGCAAAGGTTTATGCGATAGACTAAATTTTAACCGCCACCCCGTTGGATGACACTGTAGCAGGGTCCCTTGCCCTACTCACCGATACATTCCATTTGTTTTGTTTTCCTCTTACCCCTATCTTCACGTCCACTTTCCACTTCATTACCAAATACCGACAAAGTCCGCCTTAATACGTTAACGCCTATTTACTAGCTTATCACTCTTCTTTTCCTCTTCCAGTTAGGCACTTCCGACGTCTCTTCCGAGTCCTGACCCAACCGTCCCATCCTTCGCATGATGCCTTGAGCAAGGGTCTAGGGTTTGGGGTCCCCTTTCCATCCGTCGTATTCCTCGTCTGATGGTCTACCGTTGGTAAAGGAGGAGGAAATACATAGGACGTGTCAACTGATACTTTCTCAAAACGGTCACTTTAGCTATTAGGTTCCGGACTTCTTTTCACCGACTTCTATCGATTCATTCCTATGGTTGACGAGGAGGCTCAGGACAAAATTATTTCGCATTCGCTGTCAAATCCCTGAGTCTCGGCCCAGTCCATGCTTCTCCCATATAATTCTGCTGATTCTGTTTGGATTCTGTGACAACTTTTAGTGCAAAAATGTCAAGTAAGCCTTGGTACCCCATTATTTTAGGTAATATCTGACAAAAATGACATATCTGTCTTTCAGACTCTTCTGGATCCATACGTTTGCTTGTTTCCTCTCCGAAGCTTTGCATTTATGGCTCTGACTTGAGATGGATGAAGATGCCTGCCTACCTACATGTCAACATAAGTATCCCTTATGTTTTTTTTCAACTTCAAGAATGTCTACTGCACTGTATACTTACTGTACATACTCTGTATTCCTCAAGGCTGGAGTAGATAGAGCTCTCATCGTATGCTCCACAAGGTAGTATGTATGTTTTTCTTGTGTTTTTCTTGTGTTTTTCTTTTTCTTTCTTTCTTTTCTTTTTTGTAAGTACAAAAGTTGAGCTGACCCAGTTCAAGTTTCATGATCAAATGCAGTGGTACAGGACTCTTATGATCCTATTACTGCTCTCTGAAGCTCTTCTTTGGACAGAATAGACATCCTTAATCTCATGAGTAAAATTCAGTTTAGTTAAACGGAGATATATGTGAAAACCACAAAAACATATCCCCAAGGATGAGTACTTCTGTAAAACTGTGCCTCAGTGTTGATTAAAGTTGGAGTCAACCGAGATCATGGTTGATCAAGGTTGAAATCTTGATCAAGTCTACTGTCCATACTATATATATTGTACATTATCCTTTGATATAATACATATTTGATTGGAAACTACTAATGTCCTCAAAAACGTCCGAGTGAAAACAATACGCAAAACACTGATGCACCCATTAATCAACCTTGATCAAGCCTTAGTCAACCCGCAGTTGAGGGAGCGCAGTCAAGCAAGGTATGAACACCAGAACCCCTGATCAACTTCTAATCAAGGTTGATCAACAGCCTGATGAGAAAAGATGACCAGGAATAAGAAAGACCAAGAAATAATGCCGAAAGCCTTGATCAACCTTGATCAAGGTCATCCAAAGAGAAAAGGCAGCCAGGAGCATAAAAGTCTAACAAATCCTTGGATCAACTTGAACCTTGGTCAACCCTCAAGCCTTAGTCAATGCACTGGTGACTGAGTGTGGTTAGTTAGGATATGAATCACCAAATTTGTGCATCAATGCTGTGTGGCATGCATTGACAACTTCAACTCAGGTAACTGCTTCAGGTGAATGCCAGGAGGAAGTGAGAGCAATAGCAACATTGTACTAGGGGGGGAGTACTGGGTCCATGGAATGACCGTTTAGAGTATATCCAAGCTTAAAAATTGAAGACATACCTTGATCAATGACTCTGACATTTTCCTTAATCCAATCTTCACCCCTTCACCCTGTCAGAAGGCAGTTCAGATAGCGGGCATTTGATGAATAGATCAAACACGTCACTGAGGGACATGAAGGGTGGCATCCTATTCCACCAGCTATGAGAGAAGAGAGGATGGCAAGGAGGATGAGAATTTTTTGGTGAATGGTGAGAAGGAGGAAGAAGAGTGATGGTTTGACTTTAGGGGTCGTAGTAGTTAGTAGACTCATTGTTGGCAATGTGCTGGCTGTTGTCAACAGCATTGAAGGAGGTGGACTGATGCATGGTCATACAGTGATCAAGAGAAAGAGAGAAAGAAAAGGAAATCACTGCCGTTCATTTTGAAGCTCAGCTTGTCCAACTTTGAGATAATAAACTCAAGAACAATACCTTACATAATTGCCATAAAGATATGACCTTACCCTTGTGTCTTTGGCGTTCACTATTTATCTGTCCCTTCTCTGCTGCTACATACCTATTCTTTGTACGTCTGTGACCACAATTCATCCTTCAAGATTCCAAAAGACACTCTCATTGTCAAGTACTACACCAGTCTTTCAACCTCTCAGTCAATGTCTGTGGAATTCTGAATCTTAAGGGCCTCAGGTGTGTTCATACTTTCTGGAATATTTTTCAAGCTCATATCCATGCTTCAAAGGTGGCTTGAAGAGTGCTTTGCTGTCATTGTTCTTGGCAGCGTTGCCTTTCTGCCAACACAATTGAGGAATCCATATGCACAGTACCTCCAACATGTGGCAGGGTCAGATCCCCAATCAGCTTCTGCTTATTCTGCATCATCTCAGACCCCTTCCTTTTCTTTGTCTCTTCCTTCAGCATATCTAGGCTCTTTGTACAGCTTCTCTCACCATAGCTTGCCATGTGGGATTTGCCCACACAATGATGAAGTTTGCATTCTCAACAGCTATGTCAATCAGACTCTGACATTAAGGACACCTTATATGGGATTCTGCAATGTTTTCTTGTCCATCATGCCATGATTTTGACCAAGGATTTATTGGTCTTTTGTAATTCACGTTGTCTTTTCTCATTGGTGGTTGATCAACCTTGATCAAGGTTGAGAATGGCTTTTGGCATTATTTCTTGGTCTTTCAATTCTTGGTTGTCTTTTCTTAATCAAGTTGTTGATCAGGGCTTTCAGCAGCACTTGCTTATACCTGGTTGTCTTTTCTTGTCAGGCAGTTGATCAGGGCTTTTGGCAGCTCTTTAGTATTCCTTGTTGTCTTTTCTGGTCAGGCTGTTGATCAACCTTGATTAAGGTTAATCGGGGCTTTTGGCGTTCATGCCTTGGTTGACCACGTTCCCTCAGTTGACTAAGGCTTGATCAAGGTTGATTAATAGCATATTGTTTTCACCTGGACTTTTTTGAAGGCATTTGTAGTTCCAATCAAGCTTGATCACTTGATTAACTATGATCTTGGTTGAGTCCAAGCTTAATCAACACTGAGGCGCCGAAATTCTTAGTACTTTGTGTCCAAAACAGGAGCTTATCTGACATCTGTTGCCCCAAATTGAGTGATCATTGAGTAGGGAAGCTTCAGAGAGGTCTGCGAGGGGGCTGAGGTGCAGCATGTGCAATCAAACCATCCATAGAACATGCTGTGCTTGTTGCTCACTCTCCTAGCATTATCAGCTTGGTATTTTCCTTCATAAGCACTACAGTCAGCAAACAATCATCTTCAGAAGCTACTTACAGAAGGTTATATACAAAGTGCTCCCAGATTCGCCTTGCAGATGACAAAATACTGGGAGGTCCATGATATCCTACTCAGACACAGCACCTTACCTCACCTCCTTCAATCATCTATGGTTGACAAGGAGGCTCCAGACAAAAATTTTTGTACGTTGAGATGCCAAGCATAGGGTCGAAGGCGAATGACTCAACCAACAACTACCTTCCACTCAAGACAAGGTGTATAGTTTGGGGGTAGGCAGACACTAAAGCTCTCACAGTAGATATAGATGAACCAAATCTTCAAAGAAGAAGCAAAAGAAGTATAATTGAAGTCAAGACGAGATGGAGTAGCACTTTGACTGGGCAAAGACTAGTTCGGATGGGGGATAAAGGGTGAAAGGATGTAAAGAGTAGGTGAGAGGGAGGATTGGTATCTGGTAGAGGATGGGTAGAATGTGGATAGGAGGATTATAGACAGTGGAGAGGATATATGGGTGCCCTGTGGTGATACACCAACAAATACATGAAACGAAACTGGAGATGGGCAGAAGTGGATGATAATACACTGCTTGAATAGGTGCAGCTACCTCTGAAGACAAACTAAGTGCAAGATGAAGGTGAAAACAAAACTGGCTTGAGATCAAAGAAGACTTAGTACACCTCCACAAGGACTGCACAATACAACAAGCGACTATATGAACACACCTCTGCAAAGTATGGCGCAATACGACAAGTGGAATGTTTGGTATATAAAGACTGAGCACTGAGAAAACAAAGTTAAGCAGCTCAAGTGGTATGATGCCTCCCACTGAAGATGAACTGTAGACAACTGCTTTCCACAGGAACAATACTCATATTGCCATTGCACTGTACCTGTATGAAGACAGTTACAAGTGGTTGTTGTTTGATAAGGTAATCAAAGTGCGCTTTTATAGTCAGCCACACAATTAGCTAAGTGCTATATAGTAGTTTACTATGGTCCATCAAACCTCCAAGCCTGTACGTGGTTCAAACACATCATCAATCACAGTCCAGACGAGATATTTCTCGTCCGAGTAGTAAAACAAAGTCAGAAATCTGGTAAATGAACTGTTTTGTATAGTGACCATATCCAAACAAAGGATAGTAAAGTCCAAGTGTGCTTTGATCAGCATGTTACCAACTGTGTTTATGGTAAACCTCTTGAGATTAAACTAAATGAAAGCTTTCTGTAAGGGTGACTCCTGGCACATGAGGCACTCACTCAACAACTGCAGGAGGAGATCCAAAGATATATAAATCAAAACTAGAAGATACAAGGCTGACATACTACGCACCTGCAGGAGGAGATCCAATGAGAAAAACTCAAGGATACTCGCCTGCAGGGAAGGGGTATATATACTCGTATGAAGGCCTGGGAAAAGATCTGCAAAACTGTACAGTTGAAACGAAGTAATAGAAAGGTGGAATGATGAAAGATCAAAATGATGAACAATGAATGATGGATGATGAAACAATGAAACCGGGGTAAACAAGTCAATGAAAGTCAATGAAGTCCAGATAAGACAAGAACAAACAAGTCCTAAAGGAGAAGGGAAGGAAAAAGGAAACTGTCCCCTTACACTTTCGTCTTAAGGGATACCCGTTTGTGAGTCATTCTAGTGGACAAGCTAGACGATTCATAGGTTCGATTGCATATATAGTGAGGTTGTACTACTTCAATTAGAAGTGCACAAAATGATGGGGTGCATGGCCAGGTGTTTATCTGCTGTATCAACATCCCAAGTCATGGGTACCTGGGTCAAGGCCTAGGCCACCTGTTCATGTCATCCCAGCAGTATTAGAGTCATATGTACAACAAGTTGTCCATGACATGTGTACATGAATATAAATACTTACTATGTATCCTTTATAAGATGAGTTTGTTATGTGTAGATATCTTGTTAGAGCGGCATGAATGTACAAAAAGGAGCAAGTAGCCTTTTTTCTGCAAGTTCTAATCAAAGCTTTGACTCTAGAGGCTGCTTTTACCTCTTCCTTTGCCTGTTGGGATGCATGTGTACTATTTATGAATTCTCTAAAAGTGCTCCTAGGCTATCTATTGCCAGTTCTAGCTTGCGGAATCTCGTATACATGCAAGTGCAAGTCTACAGCATGTGTTCAGCATCTTTCAAGTCACCGGGCTTGCAACATTGGAATATAAGTACAAGGCAGTTTCACCCTGAAGTTTCCTTACTCCTTTGTACTGTCCTCAGCTGCCATCCAGCCTGTCATTGCTTCTCCTCCACATACACCAGTATTGTCACTATGCCTCTCAATAATCCTGCAGGCAAAAACCAATATAAGGATTGCTGTGAGCCTGCAATATTTCCCACTGCCTATGAGTCAGTACTGACCTCCTAAAGCCAAGGTTGGGAACGAAGGAATGAGGGATATCCTTCTAGAATACCATCAGGATGGGGTCACTGACAAAAACAAGCTTTCAGAATTGATTCTTGCAGAACATGACATCAAAATCAAGTCAGTTGTCAGCAACTGGTTATATATAGCACATCCAGTATCACCTGACACAAAGCCCACTGGAAAATTAAAGCTAGTGTGCAACCACATGCAGTATGCCTGATGTGGAGAAGCATCAACTCATATTTGATCAGATGGCCAAAGATCCCAATGCACATAGAGGACCCAGAACTGTTTGAGAGAACATAATGTTAGATACTGGTGTCCATCTCACAAGGTGTGTATCCACTTTCCCAATTTAGCATCACCGAGACCTCCTCTGTGAGAACAGGACTTTCTAATCCCTTCAACCATTTAGAGACTTCATTGAAGGTGAGATGCATGCTCAAGATCCTGATGGTTTCCAGGCAAGAGAACCAACAGCCAAAAAAATTCCTCCCACACCTCTAATGAGTGGAGTGGTGACAGTCATGACAAGCTTGCCAGTATTGGATTTCCGATATGGGGTGTACATGACAAGTGGTCAGGGAAGTGGTTGGGCCTTTGGGTTGTGCCAAATAATCATCTCAAACTCTCAATCTCGTACCTTTACTTGTGCTTGATACATTTGCAGGGTGGGATGTCAGTATAGATGACTACCAACAAGGGAAGCAAAACTGGAGGGATCTTTGCTATTGTGAATGTGCTGAGGTATGACTCACTTCTTACCGATCGGATGATGGGAACAGTTCAGCTGATGCGTTCACTAGAGAAATTTTCTCTCCAGACATTCCAATTGAAGAGCTCCATGCCCATGTATTCCTGAAAAGTGTCCACAACATAATGATCGAAAGAGGATGGCTGCAGGTGCACCTGAGTTGGGGAGAAAACGTCAAGATTTTCTGGAGTCACAGCAAAGGTATTTACAACAAAGCTGATCCAGAGCATTAGTATGCAGTTCCTTTCAAGATGGTATGCATAGCTACTGACATACTAACTGGTAGCATGCTAGCTCAATACCTTTGGTCTATGACCATTCAACAGGAACTTGATGAGTTATGAGACAGGGAAAACAACCATACAGGAAGAAAGGATAAGAACAAATACCTGCCCTCTGGCATAGCCCCTAACATCAAATTTGCACTGCCACATAAATACAATGCACAGAATTATCTTCAGTGTGTTGACATGGACTTGATTGACCAGTTAATGCATGAAGTTGGAGGGGAGGATTTGATTCAGTTTGTCACTGCCAAATATGGCCAACATGCTGAACAGGTTCTTGGCACCCTTGGAGTAGGCAAGGTCACAATGGAGAACATCTGGCACACCCTCATGGAAATGCTGCCCCTGATGAAGGCATGAGTACTGGCATCACCCTCTAGCTACATACATACAAGCAGAATTTTTTACCAAGAAAATAGACAGAATACTATTCTTCCTCCTACTCAAAGCCAATCTGAAGTGGTCTGGTCCTATACTTGTTCAAGGAAGGCATCACAAGCTCGCAGCACACATGACCACAGTGATGCCTCTCACAGAATGTTGTGACTTGAGATGTGCCAAAGTCCCAAGGACCAGAGTCACCTGCCTTCCTGAGAAATGTTCAGTAGAGTTGGGTGTACAATGGACTGTACTACTTATGTATGGGCTTGAGGATCAAATAAAATGACAGCCTTAGAGGGAGCCACAAGACCTGAAGTACATGTTTATATCAGACATAGAGTCAGGCATACCTTGGATATCAGCAAACACAAATTCACCATTCGAGTCATCTATGACATGATGGGCAAAGGCATCCATAACTTGGCCAAGGCGGTTAGCATCATTCTTGCCTACCTCATTGTTTCCTGAAAACTTCCTTTCAACAAACAGCCCACCAAAGTCAAGGAGAGGAACTACAAGGAAAGTGTTGAACACCAGACTGGTATTGTCATCATCAACAGGAGAGTCCAGTGGCTGGGTCAGTTTGGTGAGAAATGCATCCTTAGAGTTCCAAGACAAGGCTAATAATATGACAGCATGTCAACATTAGAGAAGAGTAAAGAATACAGTTGCTTACCTGGAAGCATAACGCCCTCCACATCTGCTCACCTTTGGAACGAGTCAATGAAGTAATCCCCAAACTTGAGCAGTTAAAGTTCCTTCTCTAAGTTATGAGCATTTTCAGTTTTGGGACTATCAGACTTGGCAATGGCATCTCACCGGTACTGAAGGATTGCAACATCATGACCACCATATTTTCCCTGAGCACATACATCAGGACAATAGTTATAGTTCACGAGAGGAAAAGATAGATGTACCTGGAATACATACTTATAAAGTCCTTTCCCTAAATATCCATCAACAGTAGGGCTCCTATCGGATTGGATTGTGTCGGATTCGGATGCCATCCGCTTGGATGGGTGGTCTGCAAATCCCAATCCGCATCCGCCGGATGGTATCCGAACATCCGATGGATGATCGCCAGATGAGTTCTGCTTCCCTTATATAGTATATCTACAATCACATGACATACAGATAAGATAAACAACATGGTGGCGGCCAATGAATGCAAAAGAGTAACAGAAAATAAACCAAGGATATGAGCTAGAGAGAAAAGATAATAAATTAAAGAATAGAAAAGTATGTGTCTAGGTTGCAGACCCGACACCACGCCTTCAATATCAGAGCGCCAGCGTTCGCGAAACACTCAAACCAGTCAGCACCATGAAGGATTAATGCTGTCTGTTGAAGCCACACATACTACTGGTTGTGGCCGTTATTTATTTTTGTGTATTTCTCTACTCAGTAATAGTACTATATAGTACTTCTGAAACTTCCAGTGTTGGGCTTTCCATCCGTGGATTACCGTCGGATTGGTCGGATGCTATCTGTCGGATGGAGGAGGAGGAGGAGCACCATCCGAATCCGAAGCAGCAATCGCTCGGATGGCGCCGGATCATCTGATCCGCTAGGAGCCCTAATCAACAGGGACAGATTGTTTGATGTGCTGTATCCAACCTATTGCAACCTCAATGAAATCCTCTGCAGGATCATCGCTAGTGACAGTGTTCCCAGAGGAATCAATCTCGTAAGTGAGCTTCATGATTGCATGAAGTTGATACTCGAAAGAGACCTTGGAGCCCAGCGACTAGTATACTTGGAGGAACAAGCAATATGCATGTCTGAAATCATTGCACATAGTTATAAAGGTAGTAATAAACAAGTCTAGAAATGAACGTACCATTTTCCAAGCCAGGAGCAATTTGAGAATGAGTTTGTTTCTGGTCATATTGTGATTCGTCATTGTCATCATGTAGCTACATAATCAGTGATCAGGAGGACATTTGTGCAGGACAATGATTACTTACTGGAATGGTCAGGATTGACATGGCTAAGGGAAGACATCAACCACTCTGACAGTTATCTGAAACCATGCTCTTCCTGCATAACTCGTCAAAGTAGGCCTTGATGGTCATGTTGAGGACAGTGTCAGTGTTTTGCTGCCAACAGCCCAACTACACTGGGAGCTATAAATATGACCATCAATGAAGCACAAAGATACGAGAGCTAGAACACACATGGGTCCAAATCCAACTTGTAGTTAACAGGAATCTTGTGTTGAGTATTGAAATCTGAGGTCATAAAAGCCTCAAGAAGGCCTTTGCTGATGGTGTCAAAAACATCATTGACTTTTCTGGTGCCCATGAAGACATTGGTGATGGAGGGCATAGGGGACTGCAGATGGTGAGCAGCACATTTGGGAAAAACAATGCATTACTGAACAGACCTTGACCAATTTCCTCTTGACGAGGATGTTGAGCGTACAGTCGACATGAACGATCTTGTTGAGGTTCTTGCTGGCTGACTTGGCAGTAGCCATCTTCTGCTTCATCTCGTTAGCCTTGGTGAGCAAAGGGTTTTGTGTAGTGGAGCCTTTATTGAGATGCTCACTGGTGGCGGCCTTGTCGAAGGTGCTGATATGCTGTTGCAGCTCTGTGAGCTTAGGGTCTGTAAGTAATGAGTGAGTACAGATCACAGAGAATAAGTAGGGGCAGGAAAGCTGACCTGCATTCAATATTTGCTGGCATGGTCCGCAATATGGTCCCTCCAGGTTTGGAAAGGCAGCAGAGCAGTTGGTACACTGCTGGTAAGTGTCCTAGAAATTTGAAGGAGTCAACAGCATTGTCAGAGCTCAAAACAATGACACATACTCAAATGGCCTTTTTCTCAACCTCTGATGGAGCATCCTGAATTTTCTTGCATTTCATGCAGAGCTTGTAGCCATTCAGAAGAGTGTCAAAAACCTGACCACACCCATCCTGACAATACCCCATGGCAAGAAAAGGGAGGAAAGAACTGAAGTCCATGGAATTGCAGCATGGAAGGCCTTAAAAAGAGCTCCCAGCGTCAAAGAAAGGCAGGAATTAAACAAAATAATCTTCGTAGTTGAGGACCTGTCATGCATGCATCAAGAATCCCAATGTCTCTGTTAAGAGGTCTTGACCTGGACAGTCAGTGGTAAGTGCTTACCAGAGTTGAAAGCTGCTTGAAAATGAGATAGATGTGATTGAGCACATCATCAAAGCACAGGTTGACATGTACGCTGGGCTGGTGCATATGAGATACCTTGCCTATGCATACTTGTATGTTCTGGAAGGTTCTCACAGTAGAAAAATATATTACAGCTAGTTCAGGATGACATGAACAGGCAGCCTAGGCCTTGACC
This sequence comes from Tetrapyrgos nigripes, assembly GCA_013368315.1. Classification (NCBI taxonomy): domain Eukaryota; kingdom Fungi; phylum Basidiomycota; class Agaricomycetes; order Agaricales; family Campanellaceae; genus Tetrapyrgos; species Tetrapyrgos nigripes. The sequence goes on along the minus strand of JAACJM010000266.1, from coordinate 11,587 downwards.
CAGGTACCCATGGCTTGGGACATACAAAAATTTTGTCCTAAGCCTCCTCAACTCAGGGATTTGACAGCGAATGCAAAATAATTTTGTCCTGAGCCTCCTCATCAACCATAATCATCTGAAATCTTCGTTGCACCGCGCAGACTCGCAGAGCTTTGTACTTCTGCCCAAAAAGAAGAGACTATCGAATCTCTGACAGATATCCTCAATACTTGACATTTTTGCACTAAAATTTGCCACAGAATCCAAACAGAATCAGTAGAATTATATGGGAGAAGCATGGACTGGGCCAAGACTCAGGGATTTGACAGTGAATGCGAAATAATTTTGTCCTGAGCCTCCTTGTCAACCATAATTATTCATGGTTCGTTACAAGGCCTTTAGGCTGAGTTAATTTATGTTGTAGCGACCTCCCAGATCTTTTCCATGGGTTCAAACTCCCACCCCTGTTCGTTGGTGCTCATAGGCGCTCATCTGGAATCATGGTCGAGACCCATCAAAGACCCATGACGTTGTTCACGGCTTCCTCGAACCAACGCAAGGCCTTTCTGTCGACAACCACAACATCATGCAAACGTCATGCTAGCTGGCAGCGTGTCGACTCTCTCGTTTTCACTGCCAGCGTTGACAATGTCCACCACCCTATTCCTCCACTCCTCAAGCTTGCCTTTGCATCGAGTACAAACCTCATAATTCTTGTCTTCAAATCCTCTTTCGTTGTTTTAGCTCTCCTTCTCTCAGCAGCTGCAGCGTAGTCAGGATAAAACTATTTAGGAACCCCTGCACTGGCGGGAACCCCCTGGGAACCCCAGTTCCCATCACATCATGTCACACTAGGTCACATCGAGTCACAGTGTGAGGCGCTAGCGAGGATACTACGCGTACTGTAGGTGTAGATTGTAGCGAAAAATGTCCATTAATATTAGAAACATGTCTAGATGCACAGAGACACATAGAATAGGGGAGAAACAGCGTAATGGGTGGTGAAAATTGGTTAAAAGATTATGGAAAAGTACTGATTGTGTCCAAACTACATTAACGCAGGGTTCTGAGGCATAGAAATCAAAACGGGGAGCAGCAGGCACGAAAAGAAATGTCAATTCAACAACAGCACGCACCTCAGACCACTCTCTACAAGCCAAACTTCGTACACGGCGCCTCAAAGACTGCATACTCTCACATACTATGCTAAGCTGAGCTCGAAGACCTTGGGAACTTCAATGGAAAGACCAAAATCGCTATGATAATGTGAAGAGCTTATGACTGCGGAGAACGCATTCGCCAACGGCATCCCGTAGTGAAGGCAACATGTGAGGGGAACGCTGGCACAGAAATTTGGTGTCGGAGACTGTAGAACAACGCCAAAGACGACGACCACTATTTGATCGCGACTCAAGCGTGACAAAGGCGTAACAGACGCTAACTTCGTGTTTGTGGCAGGTTCCCGCCAGTGCAGGGGTTCCTAAATAGTTTCATCCGCGTAGTCAATATAAGAGTAAAATTTTGGCTTTATTGAACAGGCCTCGTAGCTTGCCACGTGAAGCGATGGCTTTTTACCCCAGTTCATATTGTCTTCTTAATCCTTACTCGCTTCCCATTAAGTACCTTACAACACCCTTTCTACGACTCCAAATTCTTTCTAAAAACTCACTAAAAGCTTATAAGTTCTTTCCTATCTCTGTTTAGTTTCATTTCTTGTTCACTACAGGCACCGGGAAGTAAAGTTACATAGGGCTCCTATCGGATCGGATTGTGTCGGATTCGGATGCCATCCGCTTGGATGGGTGGTCTGCAAATCCCAATCCGCATCCGCCGGATGGTATCCGAACATCTGACGGATGATCGCCGGATGAGTTCTGCTTCCCTTATATAGTATATCTACGGTCACATGACATACAGATAAGATAAACAACATGGTGGCGGCCAATGAATGCAAAAGAGTAACAGAAAATAAACCAAGGATATGAGCTGGAGAGAAAAGATAATAAATTAAAGAATAGAAAAGTATGTGTCTAGGTTTCAGACCCGACACCACGCCTTCAATATCGGAGCGCCAGCGTTCGCGAAACACTCAAACCAGTCAGCGCCATGAAGGATTAATGCTGTCTGTTGAAGCCACACATACTACTGGTTGCGGCCGTTATTTATTTTTGTGTATTTCTCTACTCGGTAATAGTACTATATAGTACTTCTGAAACTTCCAGTGTTGGGCTTTCCATCCGCGGATTACCGTCGGATTGGTCGGATGCTATCCGTCGGATGGAGGAGGAGGAGGAGCACCATCCGAATCCGAATCCGAAGCAGCAATCGCTCGGATGGCGCCGGATCATCCGATCCGCTAGGAGCCCTAGTAAAGTATATAAAGGCGTAGAGTACTTTACAATCCATCCCCTTTTCTGTGCATTACCAAGCCCCACTGAGCCAACGTCCGAGCATAACTTAGTTTCTATAAGCTTTTATCTACTCCTGCTACGAGCCTTCAAGACATCTGAGCCTTTCCCGAGGTTCCACTTACTCCCTCATTACTCGATCGTGACTGACTCGCCAACGCGCGCGTTCGTCTTGTGTTCATTTTCCTTCTCTGCCTCATAAAGTTTCCGCCTGTGTGTTTTCGATTTCTTGACTCCTTAATCTATCATTCCCTCTCATCGAGTCTCTTAGTGGTTGCTAGTTAATCTTCGCATTGGCCACCCTCCACTTCTTTGTTTACTCGCACTACAATTAGTTACACCCGGTTTGTATGCACTTTCCGAGTCTCGCCTCTAAAATATATGTGTCCAGGGGAGTTGCTATTTCAGGGCTCCCTGTCACTGTGAATCTCCTATTCGAGAAATTCCCCGAACGACTCTGCAAGTGTCATATGATTAGTTAGTTAGTATATTCGTTTCAAACAGAGTAACCTTGTATGCTATGCGACGACCGTACGATAGGCAAGCCATTTGCCTATGCTCCTGATATTTACGTTAACTCTGTAGGCTTCATCCATACCCCCACCATGGTGACATGGTTTATACAGACGTCCGTCAGACGTGCAGTCTAGACTTCTCTCTTCGTCGCCTTCTCTTCTATTCGCTACTCTTTTAGCTCTCCTTGATTTCACTTCACTGGCCGTTAAAGCAGAGGATGCATGGGAATATGGACTTGTAATTGCGTTGGCATTGGACGCATTTCTTTCATACCCACCCTAAAACTCACGCTCTCACCCTAACCCGTCTGCAAGCCTTCAGAGCGGGCATCTTGCCTCTGATGGTTCACACCACTTTGTTACCGACGCTGCTTGTGCAAAGTAAGTTTTGAATACCTCAATGAAGTGGTCGATTTTGACGCCCTGCCCAAAGCCACAATCTTCTCGTTGACCAATGGTCTTGCAATTCGGCTCAGTCCAACCAATCTCCTTCATCCCGAACGATAGCCTCGATCGCGAGTGTGCAGCGATCACTTATCTCCAGAACAAGAACATGTTACATTCCTTCGAACAAGAACTACACCGTATCAACGTTTTGGCGTACAGATGTGAGCAAAGTACTCCAAAAAGTCCATAAGCATTGAAACTCGCAGTCCATTAAATAATAATCCCATAAACCCGTTCCCAATGACCTGATTCAATTGAACTGCTTTCTTGAACGAACTGGAAGCTTGTGCAGGACTACAAATCAATAGCCAGCATGGCAGTACCCGTCGCTATTGGTGATATAGTCAATGCTTCCATCCGGTTGACTCTGTCCACCAGCGTTGATGGCAGTCTCGGGACCTTGGCAGCCCGTGTAGAGGGAGCAAGTCAACAATGGGCTTCCGTTCTGTCAATTCATGGAGAGTTTTTAGAATCAAATGTCGAACAAGCAATTTATCGCACTCGGTGTACGCACCTTTCCGTTCACATCGTGATAAGTGTTGATAAAGACACATCCTTTAACATTCGAGCACATAGCCTTGCAGTCTGAATGGTAGGTAGATACACTCGTCGTTAGTTTACTCATCTAAGCACATTGATTGAAATTTGCGACTGACCATCAACGGTGTCCACCAGACCGTAAGTCAAATATCCATCCGCCTCAGTAGCAGCGCTGAGATAACTGAATGTCTGCTTCCATCCATCGCTGGGAGGAGGAGGAGGGGGAGGAGTATGCTGAGGAGGAGGGGGAGGGTACTGTGGAGGAGGGGGAGGAGGGGGAGGGGGAGGAAGTTGCTGAGGAGGCTTAGGGCAATGCAAGCAAAATGGAAGGAGGTCGAGGAGTTTACAGATCAACTAGATACGATATGGGCAAAGTCAACAAAACAATTCACATTGGAGGTGCTAACCCAAGAACTCACGCTATCCTTCAAATGCGGAATGAAGACCTTGAAGATATCCAAATGCTCTGGGTGGTCACCGTAATACCAACCAGGATATGCACCTTTTTTCCAAGGAGGGTTGGGCGCTCCATAGTGATTACCAGCCGTCAGAGTTGATCCGAGGGTGAGCGAGAGGCCAGCATTGGTGCTTTGTGCAGCAGGCACTGCGGAGACCGGTGCAATGACAGCACTGGTGAATGCAGCAGCAATGGTGATGAGACCGGTGAGTTGCATTGTTGTAAGCGATTATCGACCTTGGGGTTGAGGACGCTGCGGTATTTGACAACACCAGCGAGGCTTTATACGTCTCGTCCACTGCATACATCGTTGTAGGAGTACGCCGCCACTGTCTGTAATCACAGTAAATCAGATGAGGACATGAACGCTAAGCATCACGCACGTCAAGCTTCAACGGAGCGGAACACATTTCTCGGTCTCATCAAGGAACAACGCCACAAGGATATAGAAACACAGACATACAGGAGGCTAAAACAGTCTGACGAATACGCTTCTGAAGGAGGATGAACAGATGGAATCAGAAATAAAGCCAAAAGAGGAAGAATCAGGTAAGATTCTAGACCTACTCACATCAACATCGTTGAAGAGTAATGGGCTTTCCTTCTTTAGCGGAGCCTACAGTTACGTGCCCCGGTATGTGTGTGAAGACGAAAGATGATAGGGGGCTGTCTTCAATATTATGAGGATGGAAATGTAATTACTTTCAGAAGAATCATTCACCAAGGTGATAGACACCTTTGCTCAAGTTGAGGAACAGGGGCTGAAACATCATGAACTCAGGCGATCGGATGCAATGTCTAAATTTCAAAAACCGTGAATAGGAGTTGAATCAAAGATGAATGACCGAAATGCCTGCCCTGAGCTGAGTATTCTGGACGGACGTATCGTTTGGGAATTTGATTGACGTACCTCAAGCTGCAGCATTTTAACTGCTTATTGAGCTTCAAGTGGCTGATTGGATGCAAGTTACACTGGCGGCTGGTGCTCTTGGAGGAGTCTTGGAGAAAAACGCTACAGATACAGACCTGAAGGCGGTGTTGCTTACTCAGCCTATTAGTGAGTGGCGGGCAGTGCCGAAATTACGCCACTCTTTTACTGCACCCGGGCCTTCATACGGAGTATCACAGACAGAAAAGCTCTTCATGAGACCATATACTCTAGCATTCCTTGAATCCATTTTCCTTCCTGTCAGTTCTCGCGTTGACGTCGACTTCGCGTAATGGCTCTACGCGAACATTAAGCACGTCAACCTTCGAATTCAGAGCTGATATCGACACAACGTTTGGAGGCTGGACCTGCAGAGAAAGAAGAATAGATCATAATCCTATGCTGAGACATCAAACATGTAAATTACCTTCGAACCCTCCAGTGGATTGGGGTAGATACCACCAGGCCTAAATCATCACATACTTGAACTTGAATGAGTATGAAAATGGTCATTGCGCCTGTATTGGATCATCTCCGCCTTCAAATGTGCAAAAGAAACCATCTACTGCGTCGAGTCAGTTGTTGAAGCCCGCACCTTGGGTAGACATATACAAGTTGATGACTTCGTAGGCACCCAGGCTTTTTTCTCTTCCACAAGATCACCCAGCTGTAACAGTGTCATGGGTTGTGGTGAGGCTGTTAATCCGACAGCATACTCAAGATCCAAATCACTCTCTGCATTCAGAGTTTTCCATCTGAGTTTGAACTGCAGCTACAGCAATGACACTGGAAATTAGTGAAGAATATCAGGTCGAATTGAAGATTGCAGTTTTACTTCCGCCAATAAGGGCAGGAACTAGTCTCACTCCGACCAAACTGGGTGAAAATTTGCTAAAAGTTGGGAAGATCCTTACGAGACACCGTTATAATTTTCAGAATTGCGTTACATATTCTCTTCGTATGTCAACATTGCTCCTCTCTCGTTCGATCGGTCGCCGACACTCCTCAGAATTTGCCGACACCCACCACAATTTACGATTTCCCAATGCAGGTGATGCAAATAACTACCATTCTCGAACTCTGATACAGCTCTAATACAACTGTCGGGACGGCGCGATGGGGGATTGCAGTGAAGTATGGTATTATTGGCACACACTAGTAATTCTCGGGACATTTTTCTGGAGTCGTACCCTCATCCTTCTCTCCTCTTCACTGCTCCGTTCAACAGGACTTCCAGGGTGTCCCTACCAAAAAAACTCCCCCAATCTCTTTCCTTCGTGTTGATCCTTCCTTTTTTTTGGCACTAGCCACCCACCACAACGCTGTCTTGATTTTCTGTATTTTTCGTCCTAGCTATTACATCATGTACATAGGCACACAATGCCTCGAATAATAGATTTTGAGAAAATTCTATAGTAGCACTAAGTCAAGTCTGGCCAGACTCGTCTCTTGGTGTGGGAACGAGTCTCAAAGTTATTATTCGTCAAGTACATGGAGGTGTGCTTATAGTTTGTCAAAAGGGTGGCAGCACACATTGTTACAATCCGAGCTCAATACTCGCACTTTAGTAGCAATACGGAACGAGTACCAGCAATGTCTTCATATTTGACGAGAACGGCTCCTGAGCTTGGCGGCAGAAAGTTGGCGTGATGAGACTCGGAGCGCTTCGATGACTCATGAGTCCAAGACAGACGGAATCGTGGCCAAAGACACACTGATTAGCAATTCTTGATAAGGAGAAAGAGAAATAAGAATGAGATTCCAGCCGTAATCTAATTGTTCAAATGCCTGCAGCCTGAGGTATCAGATTCCCAAACTACGTCTGTCTAGAATGTTGTAAAAGAGTAGGGTGGTCTTTTGTATCGTAGATAAGTTCAATAAACTCAGTTCTCAACCTTACAAAAGTCGTTACGGCGTTTGACACAAATACCTATAGCGCTCGAAGCAGCTAACGAGTATTTGAGGGTCGAGGATGGGGAGCAAGTGCTAGATGTTGCGACACCACTTGATGATTCTCACTTCAGACGAAGGTAAGTTAAACACAGTAAAGATTCAAATCTAACTAGTACAAATGCGAGTAGTATATATAATGCAGTAAGTATCAGAGAAACTTGTAGAATGTATCCGAAAGTACACGATCCTTCTATTGTACAAAGAAAAGAGTCAAGATGACTCGTAAGTAAGAACAATCTAATCATCTGAAAAGGGAAAGTCAAAGCGGGAATTACTCGGTTATATCACAAATGTTCACCTCAGGACATTAGGGCAACACGATAATAGACAGGAAGGAAAACAGATTCAACAAATGCGGCTAGAGTATATAGCCTCAATGAAGAGCTTCTCTGTCTGCGATACTCCATGTGAAGGCCCGGGTGCAGTAACAAGAGCAACCGTGACTAGGGGTAATTTCGGTTAGTTTAGGCTGAGTAAGCAACACAGCCTTCAGGTCACAGCTGATTCTGTATCTGTAGCTCTTTTCTCCAAGAGCACCAGCCGCCAGACTCCAGTGTAACTTACATCCAATCAACCACTTGAAAACAGTTCAAATGCCTGCAGCCCGAGGTACGTCAATCATATTCCAAACGATACGTCTGTCCAGAATACTCAGCTCAGGCACTGGTAAAACTTGAGCAACATCTCCTATTCGTGATTTTTGGTGTTTCAGCCCCTGTTCCTCGACGCCTTGGTGAATGATTCTTCTGAAAGTATTTGCATTTCCATTTTCATAATATTGAACATCACCTCCTATCTTTCGTAGGCTTCACACAGATACCGAGGCACGTAACTGCAGCACTCTGCTAAAGAGGAAAGTCTCATTACTCTTCGACGATGTCGATGTGAGTAGTTCTAGAATCTTACCTGATTCTTCCTCCTTTGGCTTGATTTCTGATTCCATCTGTTCATCCTCCTTCAGAAGCTCATTCGTCTAACCGTTTTAGCCTCCTGTATGTCTGTGTTTCTATATCCTTGTGGCGTTGTTCCTTGATGAGACCGAGAAATGTGTTCCGCTCCGTTGAAGCTTGACGTGCGTGATGCTTAGCGTTCACGTCCTCATCTGATTTACTGTGATTACAGACAGTGGCAGCGTACTCCTGCAACGATGTATGCAGTGGATGAGACGTATAAAACCTCGCTGCTATTGTCGAATACTGCAGCGTCCTCAACCCCAAGGTCGATAATCGCTTACAACAATGCAACTCACCGGTCTCATCACCATCGCTGCTGCATTCACCAGTGCTGTCATTGCACCGGTCTCCGCAGTGCCTGCTGCACAAAGCACCAATGCTGGCCTCTCGCTCACCCTCGGATCAACTCTGACGGCTGGTAATCACTACGGAGCGCCCAACCCTCCTTGGAAAAAAGGTGCATATCCTGGTTGGTATTACGGTGACCACCCAGAGCATTTGGATATCTTCAAGATCTTCATTCCGCATTTGAAGGATAGCGTGAGTTTTTGGGTTACCACTTCCGATGTGAATTGTTTTGTTGACTTTGCCCATATCGTATCTAGTTGATCTGTAAACTCCTCGACCTCCTTCCATTTTGCTTACATTGCCCTAAGCCTCCTCAGCAACTTCCTCCCCCTCCCCCTCCTCCCCCTCCTCCCCAGTACCCTCCCCCTCCTCCTCAGCATACTCCTCCCCCTCCTCCTCCTCCTCCCAGCGATGGATGGAAGCAGACATTCAGTTATCTCAGCGCTGCTACTGAGGCGGATGGATATTTGACTTACGGTCTGGTGGACACCGTTGATGGTCAGTCGCAAATTTCAATCAATGTGCTTAGATGAGTAAACTAACGACGAGTGTATCTACCTACCATTCAGACTGCAAGGCTATGTGCTCGAATGTTAAAGGATGTGTCTTTATCAACACTTATCACGATGTGAACGGAAAGGTGCGTTTTATAAAATGCTTGTTCGACATTTGTTTTTAAAAATTCTCCATGAATCCACAGAACGGAAGCCCACTGTTGACTTGCTCCCTCTACACGGGCTGCCAAGGTCCTGAGACTGCCATCAACGCTGGTGGACAGAGTCAGCCGGATGGAAGCATTAACTATATCACCAACAGCGATGGGTACTGCCATGCTGGCTATTGATTTGCAGCCGTGTACAACCTTCCAGTTCATTAAAGAAAGCAGTTTTGATTGAATCAGATCTTTGGGAATGGGATTATTATTTGATGGACTACGAGTTTCAATGCTTTTGCACATCTTGGAGTACTTTGCTCACATCTGTACCCCAAAACCTTGACACCGTGTAGTTCTTGAAGTTTTCGAAGGAATGTAATATGTTCTTGTTTTGGAGATAAGTCCTTTTAAGGGATAAGTGATCACTACACACTCGCGATCGAGGCATATCGTTCGAGAAAGATATGCGTACTTTTTTTCGCAGCACGATAGATCCACCCCAACAAGAGAGTACCACAGTAATTACTTTTAAAAGACGACAATGAGGACACAGCCGCTGCAAGCTACGTGACAGAATGATGAAAGGGAGAACTTTCTCAGGCTACTGGTTCAACTGTATCGTCGAGGAGCCAAGTTTTTCATCCGGGCATCATCATTTCAGTCCGGATCCCCCGCCTCTACCTCAATCTTATGGTGCGTACACATCCCCGTCTTGAGGCTGACATGTTCGGTGTACAGATTGTGAAGTCTCTTCAAGTTTTAACGAGCTCTCACATATGAGATCTCTTCAACGAACACTCCCTCCAGCACTGTCGCCGTGTCTTTTGTCTGGGAGGTCCTCCAACGGCTTCATCGCTAGCCCTGTCTCATTGCCTACGCACTCATGCCGGTGCGCTAAACGGTCCGGATACCCGAGCCCGAGTCTTCCCGTCCTCAATTCTGGGCTCTCAAAAACAGACTGGACTGTAGAGCGTGTGCTCGTCTGTAGTGCTTTCGGGATGCCTTGCTTTTGTTGCTGTAGTACCATCTGTTAAGCAGGCATGGTACGGCTTGTACACTACTAAACGCAGTGGCAACTACGCTTACTTACCTGGGGATAAGAGTTAGCTTGTAAGGCTAGTAAGAGGCTTATTGAGCGATGTGGGTTAAGTGTAAAACTTATTATTTGGAGGACTATCTACAAGTCCTTATATACCTTTTAGGAGGTACAAATACATGTAAACTAATACTAGAGTAACAATAAGATTGGATAGAACAATGCTGGTTTCGTAGACTATTGTCGTACTACACTTTATTGTCTATATAATCTTATTGTTCTATATAACTACTATTATTGTTCTACATAGAATACGTTGATGGCTGCAACTGAATGCGCCAATTCAACACTCCCCTTGCTAAGCAGCACGGTAGTGCGCGTAAGCATAGGTAGGCGCTGTAAGCAGCCATGGAAGGAAGGGATCCAGTGCCTCGACGTTTTCGATGCAATTTCTTCAATGATAAAACTGAAGTCCTAATTGTTTCCTGAACTTCTCAAACTTTACACGATCTAGAGCTTTAGTGAGCAGATCTGCAGGGTTATTGCTTCCTTCAATGAAGAATAACTTGACTGTCTCGTCGATGACTTTTTCTCGAACAAAATGATATTGAATATCAATGTGTTTCGTTCGCTTATCCGTGACAGGGTTTGATGCAATAAAAATTGATCCTTGATTGTCACCGTAAATTGGAATAGCGTGAAGAGGATATTCGATTTCACTGAGAAGAGTCTTGAACCAACAGACTTGTCGACTGCAGTCACTAAGTGCCATGTATTCAGCTTCAGTTGAAGATAGAGCAACTGTTTTTTTGTTGTCTAGACGTCCAGCTAAATGGTGCTTGGGCTAATTGTAGAAAGAAGCCAGTTTGAGATTTGCGAGTTCCAGGATCTGATCCCCAATCAGAGTCTGTATAGGCTGATAAGCCTTCTCCCCTCGACGTTGTACACAAGGGCATATTTCCTAGTGCCAACGAGATAACGGCAAATGTCTTTCGCCTTATTGTAGTGTTCTTGTGAGGGGTTTGCAGCAAATTGCGCAAGTTTTGTGACAGCAAAGGAAATATCAGGACGTGTTCCTAACATTAAATAAAGTAAGGATCCGATTATCTCCTGATAACTTTGACGAAGAGTATAATTGACAGGAGTGTTTTCTGGAAGAGGAAGAGGGTGATAATTGCCGGGTAATGGGGTAGCAGAAGCTTTCGCGTTTTGCATTCCATAAGTTTCTAGGATTTTTATCCAGATAAGCGCACTGGTCTAAAGAGACCTTGCTGCCTTTCCTGGTAATTCTCATTCTAAGGAATTCTTTGGCATCGCCTAGATCCCTACATTCCCATCTCTTCATAAAGTCTCCTTTGAGTCGTAAGA